>JAJJMB010008958.1:3225754-3239638 GCA_023531105.1 Papaver atlanticum
TTATTCAAATTCACCATTTGGCCAGAGACTTTACAGAATTTGTTGATGATGCATTTAAGATTGTTGATGGAGTTCACATTAGCTAAGGAGAACAAGATGCAGTCATCTGCAAAGAACAAGTGGGAGATTGGAGGGCTTTCCTTGGCTGGGTAGATAGGAATTATGCTTCTGTTGTCTATTGATGCTTGAATCATTCGGCTGAATCCTTCCATACATATGATGAATATATAAGGAGATAGACTATCTCCTTGTCTTAGACCTCTTGTTGGCTGAATAGTTTCAATTGGTGACCCATTTAGGAGAATAAAGATAGTTGTAGTGGAGATACATTGATTTACCAAATGACACCAATTGTCCGAGAAGCCTAGTCTTTTGAGAATGTTGATGATGAATTTCCACTCCATTCTATCAAATGCCTTGGACATATCCAGTTTTATTGCAACTGCTCCATTGTTGTTTTGAGTAGTTTTCATGTATTGTATGACTTCATGAGCAATGATTGTGTTGTCTATTATGTTCCTCCCAGGGACATAAGCAACTTGCCATGGTGAAATTAATTTGTGGAGAAGAAGCTTCATCCTGTTTGTCATGATTTTTGAGATGATCTTGTAAGAGATATTGCATAAACTTATGGGCCTGAAATCTGAAGGGTTTTGAATACAATTGTTTTTTGGTACGAGAGTTTGAAAGGTGTGGTTGAGTTCTTTGAGAAGTTTTCCTTTCCTGAAGAATTATTGAACCATGTTTACAACATCACCACCAACTGTTTCCCAATTTTGCTGATAGAAGCCTGCCTGAAATCCATCTGGGCCTGGAGCTGTCCATGCTCTTATCTGAAACACATTGTTCTTGATTTCTTGTTCAGTTGGAACTGCTGTTAGCTCCATATTTTCTGTCTCTGAAATATAAGGAGTGATAAGATTCAAAACTTCATTGTCATCATCAGGTTAACTAGAAATGGCTATTTCTTGGAAGTGTTCTCTGAGAATAGCAGCAATTTCTTCTCTTGTGTCATTCCATTCCCCTTGCTTGTTTTGCAGAGCATCTATTTGGTTGCACCTTCTTCTGTAATTGGCTTGGGCATGAAACATTTTAGAGTTCTTGTCCTGATACTTGATCACATTTTCTCTGGATAGTTGATAAGAAATTCTGTTCTTGACCTCATATAAATTATTTAGTTGTTATTGTAGTCTTTGATGCTCTTGGTTGTTTATCACCTGCTGATTCAAGCAATTTTGTATTTGATCCTGTGTTTCTTTTATTTTCATGTCTGTATCTCTATATTCTTTTATTCTCCACTCTGTAAGGCCTTTTTTGGTAGCTCTGACTTTGCTTGTGAATTTGTAAGCTTCAGATGCTTGAGTGTTGCATCTCCATCTTCTTTTGATTTCTTCTTTACAAGTTTTTTTTGACAGCCAGTGTTCATAGAATCTGTATGGTTTGCTTAGGTTTTCTGATTGAGGATTAGTGATTAGAAGGATTGGAGCATGGTCTGAACCAGATGGGATAAGGTTTTTTAGAGTGGCATTTGGGAATAGTTGCATCCAAGTGGGTAAACATAAGGCTCTATCCAATCTTGTTCTGACTTGATTTATTTGATCTCTATGATTTGACTAAGTAAAAGGACACCTTGTAAATGGGACATCCATAAGGCCTAAAGATGTAACAGTGCTAACAACAATTGGGTGAGATTGAGTTGGGTTTATTGAGTAGCTTTGTCTTTCATAGTTGTGTAATGTGGAATTGAAGTCTCCCATTATGACCCATGGCATGCTCATATTTCTTCCCATTTCTTGAATAAAACTCCATTGAACCTGTCTATCATTAGCATATGAATAACTATACAGACAGGTTAGAAACCACTCTTTGTTAGCTTCATTATTTTTTATAATAACATTCACCATATATTTAGAGCTATGAATGAACTCTAAATTCATGCCATATTTCCATAGTAAAGCTAGACCACCAACTCTAACTCTATCTTCATTGCACCAGATATTGGGATATTTCATTTGTTTTAGAAGATAAGAAGCTTTTTTCACTGTTGACTTAGTTTCATAAAGAAAAATAATATCTGGACTGTAGTTGTAAATGCAGTTTTTGAGATGATCTCTAGTTAGTTTGTTTCCTAGCCCCTAAAGGTTCCAAGCTAGAATTCTCATTTTTGACTTGAAAGAGAGACAATATTTACTTAAAAGATTGGAATGATAAAAGGAATTTAAAGAAAGCTGGTTTAGAGAGTATACCACTGAGTTTCCTTGTCATGCATTTGAACCTTGGTTGTTGTTGATGTATTTGTCCCGGTCTCCTTCTCCTTGTGCTGACATTTGAAGGTCATTATCCATATGTTGCTGGCTAGATTCACCCTCCTCATATCCTTCAGCCATCTGATTAGAGCTGACTCTTGAACTTTCATTCTCCCTTGTTCTCTTGAATCTTCTAAATATTCCACTTCTACTACTTTGACCTCTATTTACTTGAGAGACAGCATTTGAGTTTTCCCCCTCCTGAACAGGTTCATTGTACATTGAGTGACAATATTGTCCATCTTCTGGTCTGAAAAATAGCACCATGTTGGACTTTCTGCTTTTGTTACTCTTCTTTGGTGAAATTCTAGTTGGGGCATCATCAATGTTCCAATATTCATTCCTTGTCATAACATAAGGAATCTTGTCAAGAAATCTGAACGGATTCTGAGATAAATCTCTGACATCCTTAGCTTTGTCTCTACATTCATCATTATTGTGATCAATGATGAAGCATGTTAGGAACAGTTGATGTGGCTGTTTATGATAGTAGAAAGGAATCCATTGAGTGCAATCAACTGCATTTTGAGCTAGAACTCCTCTTACGAGAGACTTAGATATATCAATTTCGATTAGAGCTCCAACATCATTTGAATCAACTGGTTTTGCATCTTCATGGTCCAGTTCTTTGACTTCACCTAGAATCTTTCCCATTTTATTAGCCACGTACACATTGAGAAACTCCTCTGGTAAGTCTTTGAAGATAACCCAAAATTGAAGTTTATCAAAAGCAATGTTTCTATAATTTTGGGTTGGATTCTAGGGTTTTATAATCCACAGGAATCCATCCATACACCATGGCACTTCAGATAAAACCCAAATCCAATCTTCTTTGGACTCAAAGGTGACAGTGAACAAGTTTTTTCTTTTCTTCCTCAGCTCGAAGTTACCGATCTTATTTTCCCATATCAACTTAACTTGTTTTTCAACGAATCCTCTACTCATAGAGTTATGAGTGATGACTTTTCCGATGATGTTGCTTTCATTCCTCTGAAGACAAAGGCTTGGGTTAATTTGAGCAACATTGATAACATGCCTAATGTCAACCGAGGAGTCAATTGAAGCGTAATCAAATTAGTTGGTGAGGTTGTTAACATCTTTAGAAGCCATGACTGAGCTCAAATGTGGGAGATTGTGGAAGCAGAAGTAGTTGATGATGAAATTGACTAATAGTATAACTGTATTTATAGGGGTTTTTAAGATTCTTATCTTTCTACGTGTTTGAATCAGTTTGAAACGTGTATGATTTTTCATACCGGTTGTGACAAATTTCATACAACAAGAGTATGAACCTACAACTTTTTTCATAGCAAAATTTAATCGAGATGACGGATTCTTCAATGTTTCCATGGAATCGAGAAAACTCTCTTTAACTGGGACAAACGTCTGCAACAACAACACCAAGGTCTTAAACAAGACAAGAAAACTCAAGCAGAATCAGAACCTGTAAGCCATAAAGCAAGAAACAAAATCCAACGAGGAACAATGAGAACTTTAAGTGGAAGAAAACAAAAGAAGAGGGAATCTAAGATTTAAATTGAATTAAAGTGAATCTGGGTAATAGAGTCCCTTTAATCATTGACATGAGAGCATTAACTACTCGAATGGTAACTAGATTATTTGAATTTTTGACATGCAGAAGGATTGGATCACATTAATGTGGAGAAAATTTTACTGAGTCAATCGCCGAGTTGCAGCGCTTGTCTCGGTCCGATTCTTTTTTTTTTTGTTAAGCTAATCATTCTCTTCTTCTCTTTTTGAGGTAACAAACTTCTTCCGTCCTAATTTAGTTCTAAGAGTGGTGTAGGATGTTAGTACTGGAAACGATAGAAATCAACACATCTTATAAACTTCTCAGTTGGAAGTGTTTTTCTTTATTCTCAGAATTCTGTTCTTAACACATAAAAGACTCGGTCTTTATAAAGGCTTACAGATTCAATGCCAAACCTATAAAATAAAGCAAGATAGCAAAAATATCTAAACCAGTAAAGAGTAAATCTAAACAGATTAAAGAGAATCTGATATCATGCCAAGATACTGACATATTTCTTATTTCCTAACTGAAATATCTTAATGTAACCAAACTCAGACCAAGTTTCCATAAATGGTTAGCGGTTACGGTCTTGGCGCTCCATTTCCTCAAGGTAGGATTCAGCCAGGTCCTGCACTACATCATTCTCCCCTGGAAGGAGGAAATTCGCCCTCGAATTAGGCAGTTCGTCGTCAGAGGAGTAACCATAATATGGAATAAGATGACGCACATTGAAGACATCCGTAGTACGAATATGACTTGGAAGCTTCAATCTGTATGCGTTGGGATTAATCTTTTCAATGATTTCTAAAGGACCAATTTTGGGAGGACCCAATTTATTGTATGAGCCAGCTGAAAAACGCCCTTTGGTAAGCACTGCCCACACAAAATCACCAACATCAAACTCAACATTGCGATGATGACAATCTACAGCTGTCTTATACTTTGTGGAAGAAGCAACCAAATTCTGGCCCGTAATGGTATGAATGTCTTGCAAATTTTGAATTAAAGCGTCAGCAGTAGAATGAGTTCTTTGTAAATCAGGTACAGGTGCGAGATCAATGGCTGACCGAGGATTAAACCCACAAACAACCTGGAAGGGGCTGAACCCTGTGCTCTTATAGATATCTCTGTTGTAAGCAAACTCGGCTTGAAACAAGTGCTGATCCCATTGTTTTGTATGCGAACCAATCAAACTACGCAGTAAATTACCTAGAGTTCGATTAACCACCTCAGTCTGGCCATCCGTTTGGGGATGATACGCGCTGCTAAACTTCAATCCATATGTAGTAACTTCCACAAACATCTCCAAAAATAGCTCAAAAACTTAGAATCGCGGTTTGAAACAATGGACTCAGGGAGACCATGGAGGCGATAAACATTTCTAAAAAATAAAAGGGCAACATTTACCGGATCAGTTATCTTTTTACACGCTATAAAATGATCCATCTTTGAAAATCTGTCAACTACAACGAAAACTGAATCCACTCCTTTTTGGGTTCGAGGCAAACCCACGATAAAATCCATACTGATGTCAGTTCAAGGCTTGGAAGGAACAAGTAAAGGCATATATAAGCCGGCGTTTGTAGTAGTCCCCTTAGAGACTTGACAGATGTGACAACGAGCGACAAACCTTTGCACTTCTTTAAACAATCTCGACCAGAAATAAGATGTTGATATCAACTGAAACGTTTTATCCCGACCAAAATGACCTTCTTCATGCAATTCTTATATGATTTTAATGCGCCAACTACAGTCAGGTACACACAAACGAGTACCCTTGAAGAGAAACCCATCGAGAAGAATGAACTGGGATCTTCTGCCTTCTTCGATAGTGTCTAGAACAAGAGAGAAGAAGGGATCATCTCGATATAATTCTGAAAAGGACTCAAAGCCCATTACCTGATTATAAAGGGAGGTTAAGAGACTCCTTCGACGACTCAATCTGTCTGCCACACGGTTTTGAACTCCAGCCTTGTGTTTAAGAACAAAAGAGAACTCTTCCATATAGTTAGACCACTTCACCTGATGAGCATTCATCTTGTCTTGATTTCTAATATGTTTGAGAGCATCATGATCAGTAAACAACACAAATTCTGAATGAATCAAATAATGTCGCCAATGCTTCAGCATTTGAATGATAGCATAAAATTCTAACTCATAAGTGTTGTAGTTACGCTTAACTCCATTTAACTTCTCGCTGAAAAACGCGACTGGTTTGCTAGATTGGCTTAACACAACCCCAATACCCACTTTAGAAGCATCAGTATGGACCTCAAATGGTAATGAAAAATTGGGTAAAGCTAAGATAGGAGCTGAACACAATTTCTCCTTGAGCAATTCGAAGCTTGAAGTAGCGGCATTGGTCCATGAAAACTTACCATTCTTTATACAATCAGTGATTGCAGCTGCTATAGTGCTGAAATGGGGAATAAATCTTCTATAAAACGAAGCAAAACCGTGAAAACTTTTGGCTTCATGTAATGTTTGAGGGCACGGCCAAGTACGAACAACATCAACTTTAGAATCATCCACTGAAATACCATCCCTGGAAATAACATATCCAAGAAACAAAATACGATCCATACAAAACACACACTTCTTGGTAGCAGCATAAAAGTGTTGTTGTCGCAATACCAATAAAACCTCTCTAAGATGAGATAAATGAGAGTCCAAATTAGTACTATAAGTCAGTATGTCATCGAAATAAATAACAACAAACTTACCCAAAAATGGTTTCAAAACAGCGTTCATCACTCGCATAAAAGTACTAGGAGCATTGGAGAGACCGAACGGCATTACTAACCATTCATAAAGTCCTTCTCTAGTCTTAAAAGCGGTTTTCCACTCATCACCTGGACGAATACGAATTTGATGGTATCCGCTTCGTAAATCCAGTTTGCTGAAAATTGTAGCACCATGCAACTGGTCCAATATATCATCCAAACGAGGAATAAGAAAGCGATACTTTACCGTAATCTTATTAATAGCATGACTATCCACACACATGCGCCAAGTACCATCTTTCTTAGGAATGAGTAAAGCCGGGACATCACACGGAATTAAACTCTCCCTAATAAGACCCTTGTCCAAAAGTTCCCCTACTTGAAGTTGGAGTTCAGTATGCTCCTACGGACTCATGCGATAGTGAGGGCGATTAGGAAGAACCAATCCTGGTACAAAGTAAATTCTATGCTGGATAGCTCGAGAAAGAGGTAACCCGTCTGGAAGGTCTGCCGGAAAAATGTCTGCAAATTCTTTTAATAACCCTTTGACACATGAAGGAATTTCCAAAACAGTAAAATCTTCTTGAGAAATGCCAGATAATAAGAAGACCATACCAACTTCTAACATTTCCGTCTCAAAATTACGGCTAGAAAGTAAGTTAGAAGCAAAAGCAGATATTGTTTTTGGAACTTATTCTTTTGTTGGGACTAGTGTAATGCGTGTCGAATTAAAAGTGAATGAATAAGTATTCTTTTTACCATCGTGATTCACCTCCCTATCATATTGCCATGGTCGGCCTAACAATAGGTGACAAGCATCCATTACCACGACATCACACCAAACACTATCTTCATACAAAGATCCAATGGAAAACTTCACAAGACATCGTTTGGATATAGTTACCTCTGACCCTTTACTGAGCCAGTGGAGGGAATAAGAATGAGGATGCTTTTCAGTTGGAAGCTTCAATTTACGAACTGCTTCTTCCGACACGACATTTTCATAACTACCCGAGTCGATTATCATACGACAAATCTTACCATCAATGGTGCAAGTTGTCTGAAAAATATTCTTTTGTAACCACGACTCATCACCATCAACTTTTGGAGTCAGAAAAGAACGACGAAGAACCATTAAGCATTCACCTTGATCTCAAGGCAGAAATACTTCATTTAGCTCATCTTCATTCTCAACAGCGTCAGCAAAAGAATCATCATTTGCATCAATTTCTACTAGTAAGGGTTTACCAGGTCTACCAACTTTACGACAGTCATTTGCAAAATGACCCGGATCACCACAACGATAACACTTCTGACCATATTTCTGTGGCATACTAACACCCTGTTGTGCGGAAGCATTCTGTGAAGGGACAATAGGAGGATGGCTAACTGCCGCAGTAACATTCTTACGGGAAAATTGTTTTTCCAAGCGCAAAGCACATTAATGGACTTCAGAAACAGAAAAATAATCAAATAAATTAAGCGTGTCTTGAAAAGTTTGGCGAAAACCTCCTATGTAGCGGTAGACAAGTTGCTCTTCAGGTTCTATAATTCCCGACCGAGTAACCAAATCATAGAATTCTTTCGTATACTCGTCAATTGAACGAGAACCTTGGCGAAGATTTTGAAGACGAATATACAACTCTCGAGTATAGTTAAAAGGTAAAAACGCTGTACGCATACACTTTTCAAGCTTTACCCAAGATGAAATAGGTGGTTTACCTTGTTGAATGCGTGATGCTTTCAGTTTCCGCCACCAAACAGCAACCCTTCCTCAAAAGCGGGTAGTAACAAGAGGAACCACATGAGTAGCAGGTACCCTCTTAAACTAAAACACTTCTTCCACGGTAGAAAACCAGTCGATACAATCTTCCGGCGTCAATCCACTACCATGAATCTCAGGAATATCTACACGGAATGCTGATTCCCAACTTCTAGAGTCACGTTCATGATGAAAGTTCTCCCTTACACGATCAGCAAAGGGGTTTTCAGTATCATCATCATCGGTTCCTTCGGTGTCTGATTCATCCGTAGGAAGACGACGACGCTCATGTCGTTGCAGCAAAGTAGCTACTTGACCGGCGAGATGCTCAACCGCGCGTGAGAGTTCATCGTACCTAATTCTCTCCATCACCTCATCAACCAAAACTTCACGAGGACCACCATGACCTCTGCCACGAACCATGATTGAAGGATCGATACCCAATTTCTGAATACCAAATGGTGTAGGATGTTAGTACTGGAAACGATAAAAATCAACACATCCTATAAACTACTCAGTTGGAAATGTTTTTCTTTATTCTCTGAATTCTGATCTTAACACATTAAAGACTCGGGCTTTATAAAGGCTTACAGATTCAATGCCAAACCTAGAAAATAAAGCAAGATAACAAAAATATCCAAACCAATAAAGAGCAAATCTAAACAGATTAAGGAGAATCTGATATCATGCCAAGATACTGACATATTTCTTATTTCCTTACTGAAATATCTTAAATTAACCAAACTCAGACCAAGTTTCCATAAATGGTTAGTGGTCACGGTCTCGGCGCTTCATTTTCTCAAGGTAGGATTCAGCCAGGTCCTGTACTACATGAAAGAGCAAGGGATATAAGTAGTGTCACTCCTTCAAATAAAGGAGTGAACTACCAATTTTCTCTAGTTGAGACTATTATGGGTGACTGTCACTTCACTTCCATCCCCAACTCGTTCATACACACTAGACGGAAGATTATCTTCCATATGTAAAAATTATCATAAACGGATGACTGTCCCCCGTGTGGGCTTAAAAATGGGAGTACACAGAAAAATATCTCCCATGTATATGAAATTTTTTCTTCAGACGGGGGACAATCCCCCGTCTATATGAAAGTTTTACTTTGGAAGGGGGACAGTCCCCCATCTATATGAAAGTTTTACTTTGGCATGGCTGCCAATATTATTCTTTTAAAGACTCTTAGAGTTGCATGCATTACTCGACCATAAGCTACCCATGCTCCTATCTCAGTCAGGGATCACGAAGGAATACCCAGAGATGTGTATGGCTACATCATTCTCAAAATAAAAATCGCTTCAACCCGGGCAGAAACCAAGTTTCACATAATAAGGGAGGATCTTGGAAATGGCATGGTCCTTGGACGAACATGGATTCATGCTAAAAATATGATTACTGAGGAAGCACCTTTGATTGCACATTTCTTTGATTTGGAAAGCTCTAACTCAGAGGACATGACAGACACTCCATCAAAGCGCTTGGAGGAATTCAAAACTCTGATGAATTTGAAACAAGAACCTAGAGAAAATGTGTTAGCATTTCTCAAGAGATTCCGCACTCAGGCAAGTCTCATTCCTCCTCATGTGTCCATATTATCTACTTTCAAACATGATCTCCTAGTTCGGGGACTCTACTCCATTAACAACTTATCTGTTGCAAGACGCTATGAGTGGGTAACCTCACCTCAGTAATATTTTACTAAGTGGTTGAATGTGGAACCTCTCCGAATCGAGCATCTTACTGAGACATTCATTGCTCAAATGATGTCTAAGCATTATCTTGGATATTCTCCCATAACCTTGCATGAGTGTCCACATGTGCCACAAAATCGGAAGACTTCCACCGTGCGAGCATGGAATCCCACCATAAGAGGAATGTCGAACCAGCAGAAGATATTCAGAGCAAAAACAATCAAGCCTAACAAATTTCATGAAGGTGATTTAGTTCTAAAAGCAATTAAGCGCAATCTCCATTCTGCAAAGAGTTCCAATTGGGAAGGGCATTTCATGATTACCAAATCTGTTGTTGGTGGATACTACAAGTTAGCTGACATGGATGGAAAGAAGAGTGTGCTAGTAATACAAGAAAATTTTCTCAAAGCAATTGGCGTCTGAGACATTCAGCGTTTGGGGTGTTATATGTTCAAGGCACGGACGCCCAAAACATCTAACATTTGTATTTTAGGATTTTCTTTCACCTGTATTTTCAATTCCTCAAAAACGTTTGCAATACTTGCATTCAGTATTTGAATTCAGCAATTTATCAAAGTTCATTTTACATAAAGAAAATCTCTATCAATTCCAAAAGAAAGTCCTCAATCCATTTATCTAAAACCAATAAAAAATCAAAACCAAAATAAATCTCAGAAGTTCAAGATTCAAGAGATCATAGAAGGAAAATCAAAGGAAACCGGCAAAGTAAGATTTTTGCACTTCTGCAATTTTGAAGTCATGCAAAGCTTCTTTCTCTAACTTCAGTTTTTCAGTCAACTTGGCAATTTTGGCTTCCTTATTCCTCACATCATCACTGGGAAAGGGTATGTTTTTGTCATGTACATCCTTGATAATATTGATTCTTTGACGAAGCCACTTCACATTGAAGCCAAGTTTCCAAGAATTCTCCAAGTTGTACTCCCAATCAAAGAGTACATCTTGAGTAACAGTACTTCTATCTTTGGTTCGTATATCATCTATAACACGCAGTAAGTGCGTTTGGGGTCTTTGGTAACGATAATATGACCATACCTCTCTCATAACTTCTCATACATGGAAGCATATCCAGTGGGAACACTAAATCCACCAACTAGCTCATGATACGGGAGTTACTCACCGAACGGAGGATCAAAAGCAATCTCTGCATTAGGGTATTCGTGCACCACCATATGAGTCTCAATCATTGGACTAGTTTCTTCTATCTCTGGAGCAACAACAACTTGGGTTTCCATCTCTTCAACAACTTCAGTAACAACCTCTTCATGACCCTGAGGTGCAAAGATGGTTTTGTCATCATTTTTATTCACAATATTGCTCAAATCATCATTATTGGCTATGTTATTTTCAACTCCATCGTTTTGCACCTAATAAGACAATTACATGAGTTAGAATGCTTCAAGATTGGAATTCAAGTGGCAATCATAAAAGTCAGAATGTAAGTGAGCTAATATCATCAAAGTTCTTTATTATGAATTCAAGATGCAAAGAAATAGCATAAAGACACAAAAAAGACGTTTTGCGATAAGCTCGCCTGAAGTGATTTTACACTGCCCAATACAGGACGAAAATCTGGGAACAATTGTTAAGGAATATAAGGTTAAGTAATATGTCATTCTCTTTATATGGATGTCATCTACAACATATCCAAAATTCACAGTAATTGGATGAATGAGCAAAAAGATACAGCTGAAACATCGGACTACATAACAGCTGCACATTTTATGAAAACTTCCTGGAAGTTTACTGTTTCGTCGATTTCGACTCCTAAACATGCTCAAAATACAAAAATATTATGTGAAAAAGCTAGGAAATTTCCTGGGCATAATAAAAAAGGGGCGGACCGCAAAAATATGATGTCGGATGAAGACTCTACAACGTTTTTACTAAAAGACTGAATTCTGAATTTTCTGGTGACGTATTTCGGCAAAGTTTTTCATTCATTCACATGGATTCTCACTCGTTCATTCACAAATCAACAATTTTATACTTCTATGAAGAAAATACAAGATGGACACTTACTTGAGTGGTCTCTAAACCGTTCGAGGGATCGACATTGTCGGCGTCACCATTAGGAGCATTATTACCTTTATTCGGTTCCGACTCTTGAGAACTCTCTTCATCACCATCTTCCTAAGACGAATGAGCATCATCAACACCTTCCTTATCCATGATAATCTCCTCTTGGATAAATCAATAACAATTATTATTATTTCATTCAAGAAATATCATAATTGTTTGTGCAAAGAAGTACTTACATCGATTTCTTCTTCTTGGTACTGGATTCACGAATTGCTTGCCCAGGAGCGATTCGGAGACCGTCAATGCTTGATGGAGCAAAACTCTGAAACAAAGTAATAAATACTCATTTTATGATCCTAATTACATGGATAATAAAAAGTCATGATAGGAGAAGCGTTAACAACTCACCAAAGAAACAGCTGGGGACTTCACATTATTCGGTAACATCCTGTAATCCCTACTTCTGGCTTCTCCGCCCAGGGGACTTTCTTCCATTTCCGTGAAGTCTATATTGATCCGAGGTCTCACAAAACGACCATCATGTGGTAAATTTAATGACATGATTAAGATATAATTATCATGTCTTTACAAAATCATAAGAAGAATACTTACTTGTGAACATCCTGGAAGTATTTTTCATTTATCACCACTAGAGGGATACTTCAATCTTGGTTGATCAGAAATCATCTCAACAGAAGGAGGTTCTTGTACCAGAGGTTGAGAATCCATTACAAAATTATGTAAACGCTCAAGTTGTTGATTCCAGAAGTTTATATAACCCGGAGTTGCGTAGGTTGAAAAGACGAGGGTACCCAAATATACCTCAATCTTAAACTTTTCCACCTATAAGTCCTTTCTCCGAAAGTGATTGTCTATGGACTGAGTCGATACAATACAACTAATCGGTTCACACTTCGTGTGATCGTCTATGGATACGAGATCGAGACAATACGACAACAAGATAACTTGTGTGTTTGACTACGGATACAAGATCGAGACAATACAACAACGAAGTATGTTTACTTGATAATAGGTTCGGACTTAACCAAACACAATAGGATTGCTATCAAGTAAATAAGAATTAACGTTTGTGTATTTTACTTCTAATTATAATAAAAACAATTATAATTGCGGAAATAGAAAAGTAAAATACACATCAAGATTTTGTTAACAAGGAAACCGCAAATGCAGAAAAACCCCGGGACCTTGTCCAGAATTGAATACTCTCAGGATTAAGCCGCTATACAAAATCTAAACCAACTTCGTATAGTTGAGACCAAGCAACTAAACCTATAGTTCACCTAGTTCCGTCTGTATCCCTGCGCCTCCAACTTGCAATAATTCACGCACTTGGAACAATTCCTTTGGTTCGTATTCCAAACAGTAAAGGAACAACAAATCTGTTCGGTAACAACTCTTTTCAAACAAGTGATATGAGTTTGACAAAAGGCTCCTCCGTTTATCCCAATAAACTCCTTTGTCAGGTCCTTAGATCTATCTAATCAACAATCACCAAGGTAATTGTCTAGACTATGCAATCAATACTTCGAATCACAAAGAAACGTATTGATGCCGATTTACTCAACTAATCAATCCAATCTATCAAAAGATAAACCGATTATAGTTGGATCCCAGTCGATCAAGTTTTGTGCACACTAAAGATTATGAACTCAAATAAGAGATCTTCTTTGTCTTCAAATCTTCTTAGATCTTCAATAAACCCTGCACACAATCAACTTGAATCTCTTGTGATTAATCACACATAGAACGGAGTCTGTTAACAATGGATTATCACAAGACGTCTTTAGATCTACAA
>JAJJMB010008958.1:3253479-3373133 GCA_023531105.1 Papaver atlanticum
ACCAGTTCTAAGGCGTCGTTCTTCAGTCCACCTCTGATGTTCTTTTTCCTCCGCAGAATCATCATCATCACTGCAATGTTGTGAAGTAAATTTTTTCTTTTTTGGCTCAGGAATAACAGTTTCCTTTTCTTTGTTCTTGTGTGAATTCTCGAAGCTTTTATCTGGTATATCCTCTGTGTAAACAAAACCAAAAGGTTTTGTAGAAGACTCAGCATCCTGGTTTGGTTGAATATGAAGGAAATCCATCAATCCAGATAAGAGTGCATGAAGCATATCTAGTTTAGCTAATCTGCCATTAATAGTTTCAATATCAGAAGAGATTTTATTGACTCTTGCCTCCAAAGAATCAGCCATTGAGAAAGAAATATGAAAAGCTAGGAATTGTTGTTTGTTTGTTTATTTGTTTGTTTGTTTTTGTTTTTTGTTTTTTGTTTATGTAAAGGGTTTTAGTTGCGGAAGCGGTTTAAAGGATCGAAAACTAGATAAAAATCTAATAAAAGAGGTCTAAATACCAACTAATGTAGTACTTATAAAAGATGAAAGCAATTCAGAGATTGCTGAGTTGAGAAACAGAAGAAAAGATACGAAACAAGATGAAAGTAAATTTGCAGGAAAAAAAAGAAGAAGTTGATAGAAGAGAAACAAACTTGTTTAAGTTGTAGAATAATAATAATGGTGTCTATCTAAACTTGAAACAGGACTCGACTCTTATAGGCTTAACATAGCCAACTTGAAAACTAAATAAAGAAGTTGAACTAACGTAGGAAACAAGTGTTTAACTAAAAATAGAACTCTTAAAACTATAACAGGAAAATAAGAAAAGACTAAGCTTATGTTGCAAAACATTATGCATGATGTACGGCATCAAGTGTCCACTATCTTCAAGTACATCTCTGGACATCCACAAGCACAAGAAAGCAGCAATGGTTAATGTACTGTCGACGGGCCTTTCAGGAACCTCATTTCTTGGCCACCAGTACTTTAACCATTGAGCATAACAAAATTTGTTGGATAATTTATTAAAGTCATGCATCGTAGCTGTCAAGATGTCAGACATTGCAGTCTCCTCTGCTGAAAGTCCTTCAGGAAAATTACCCGTAACTGGAAGATGCAATAAAGCAACTACATCCTCCAAAGTGATTGTAAATTCTCCCCATCTGCATATGAAAGTATGAGTAGGAATACACCAACGAGTGAGCAAAGATACCATACCTCGTACATCCATGGTAGATAAACAAGTCTTTAGCTGCTTGAATAACCCATGTCACATGTGCACGATCTAGCATGGTTCGTACATGATCATAACCCAACATATGTGTCGCCCATCTAGAAAAGTCTGCTAAAGGTTTTCGAGAAAGCTTAAATTCCATATGCGAAGCAGAATAGTTCCCTCCTTGCAGACAAAACCAAATTATCCTCGAGGAGATACCAATTTTTTCTGAGTGATATCTCTGGGATTTACAAGAAGGTGAAACGAAGAATCTGGGAGATGTTTTTCAGGTCTATACTGAACCACGAAGAAGTCGTCATTAGTGTTCGGAATATTCTTAATTCCAGGCGCTTCTTCTTCTTCTCCATCAGTGGAAGTCTCATCTACGGATGTATCATCTTTGGAAGTGTCATCATGAGAACTAGACATCTTTGCAAAGTAGGTGTGACATACATACGCCACTTCTATTCCAATATATCATTCATACAAGATGCAAATTTCAACTAAGTACTGGAATTACGCAATAATGGAATAATAAGGATGCTCACATCAGCGTCTATAAAATGGTAACTTTCCAACTCTTACCTGTTTACAATTTCACTAACAGTAGTGACTATAACGCAAAAACTTCGAAAACTTGCTCATTTCTTCATACCTGCAAAGATGAGCAAAATTCGTTATTCAAAAATCAAAACTTGATTTTTCATAAAACCATGAACGACTCACGTAATACTCTACCGTGTGAACATACACTAATTTTCTACTATGTGAAAATCCACTATCAAATCACGAAAATTCATGTAAATATTATTTCATCACAAATAATTATTTGCTTTCAACAATTGCTCAAAACTAAAAATTTGATTTTACAAAAAAAAAATTAACACACGTAAATATTAAAAAAAAAACGCTCGAACGAGCATTCGTCTATAAAACGAGGGTGTTTTCTATTTTTGTGAAAATCCGCATATTCAAAATAAAATTCGGTTTTCATGAAAGCTCATAGACAAATTTCTTCACTACAATTAAACTATTCAAAATATATATATCTCTTTTACATTAGGGATTATTGCTCGTCTCTTAAACTAACTGACGAACAGACGTCCGTTTCCTAAAGCAAAATTTTTATAAAGAAATCACACATGCATATACAGATGTGTGATTTTAATTTTTTTCTTTATTTAAAAAAAAACAAGTCGCGAACAGTTAAAAGAAATGTTACTTGGTCGGCGCCGGCCGGAATTTGGCCGGACGGTGGTCGACGATCGCTGGCGGTGTGAAGCCCCGACATTTTATTTTGCTTTCTCCGCTCGGACATGGAGGAGGTAGAGGAAAGGTGCTTGGTCGGTGGTGGGAGAAATTTTAAAAAAAAAAAAAAAGGCTTCTTCCCTTTTATAACAATTTTTATTTCCAAAACCTAATTAAACAAGGATTTACTTTTTTGGGCCTGAGCCCGTAAACCCTAAACCGACCAAAATTGGGTGTCCGACCGCCCGAATCATTGGTGCCTCATCTCTCCACTCTCACTGGACGACACTCTATCATACCATCAGAGTCCTCATTCGAATCATCGCTCGTACATGACATCATTAGAGCAAAATTGAGATTTCTGGTAACATATTTTACGACTAAGTTCAACTACTTATCTCGTTTACAGGAAAATCACCATCCAGTGCTTACTGCGGAACATGACTGTCCCTCACTAAGCAGGGGACTTAATGTTGTTGGTGGATTTTCAACAAAGGCTAAAATCGTAAAATCATGATCTCTCATGTTTCTGACACGGCTTCAGAAATGTATGTGAAACTCATATTTTAGGATTTATGAAAGCTCATTTCACAATCCCTGACTGAGCGTACACCCTCTCAGAGATCTGTATGAATATGTTATTTGTAAAGCCTCCTCGGCTGAGCTTTTCGACACCTCGCATATTTCATCAACACCTCTATATATAATCGAAGTGATTGGAAGGATCCTAGACATAATGCATGCTAGTATAGAGCGTTAACGTCTTCAGGATGCCACACTGTTCCCTGCAGACTATGTAAATCGAATATGTATAGAATCTCTTAACGATTGGACGTCTCTCAGACATATTGCATGCTAGTAACGTCTTCGGGATGCCACATTGTTCCCCGACTATGCACAATCAATATTCAGAATGAGTATTATGCTTCCATCATCTCATACCTCATTCTTGAATAAACAATGCTCCTAGACATATTGCATGCTAGTATAGAGCAATTCATGAATTATATTCTAGCGCAACATTCATCAATCGAATTCCTAGAAAAATAATCTATTTTATCTCATTACTTCGCTTCATGGCTTATTCCCGACTGAATTCCATGAATTAGTAATAGATAATCAATCTATCTCATTACTCCGTTTCATGGCTTATTCCCGGCTGAATTCCATGAATTAGTAATAAATAATAAATCAATTTTATTACTCCGTTTCATGGCTTATTCCCGGCTGAATTCCATGAATTAGTAATAAATATTCACTGTTCGGGCATCTGGGCCACCACCGAGTAAGCCCAAAGAAAATGGTGCGATTGTACTTAACAATAATGCACGAACGAGCACCAAAATGCATAAACGAGCATTCAAAAATATGGACGAACGAGGAAACCTATGCAAAATCAGAAAGGAAAATAATTAAAAAATAATAAAGAGGCGCACACGGAATCGGGCCCACCGGCCGGCCGGCCATACCGCCGTGGCCGGTCCCAGGCCTCTTCCTTTTATTTTTAACTTATTTTATTATTTTTCCTTGTCTCTTGAAAACTCCTTGTTTGAGCAAAATTCCTAGTTTCTCCATATTTCCTCAAATGATGAAAAAATAATAACATAAAATAGGGAAGAGCACTGACCGAGCCTACTAGCCGTCCGGCCATGCCCTAGCCGTGACCGGTCCCACATCTCCCAATTCCTTATTTTATTATTATTATTTCTTCCTTCATCTCATGAAACTCCTTCGTTTGAGCAAAAACCCGGGTTTTTCCATATTTTCTCAAATATTGCTCAAACTATCAAAAACCAAAAAGTCAAATGGTTACACGACCATCCAGTATTTCCACGACAAATATTAAAATATCATTTATTTTAATATACTTAAAATATTGGTCGCGCGAGCAAAAAACTACTTGCTCACTCAAGCAAAATCGAGAGTTTTAGTCAAGATCAAACTCTTCTGAAAATCCAAAATATTGCTCAAACGCGCACCAGAAAATATCAAAACTCAGGATTGAGTCACGGACGATGTGGTGACATGAGCATGCCACCTTGACCGACCAAGGTCGTCCCTTAGGCTTGCAGAAGCTAGTTCCATACCCTATTAATGATTTTAACCTAATTAATCTTCTACAGTTCATATTGGGTTCAAACTCTTTTCAACCAACTTGGAACTTGATCAATCAACCGTCAGCCGGTCCTACGACCACCAAGGGCCGTTTTCACACTCCTTGGTCGGTTCCTCCTCTATTCATAATTAGGTTTTACCACCTAATGCTCAGACGAGCACTATTTTAATAATGATTAAACGATCATTTAATCATCTTTTCACCAACTGGTCTACAAAGGACTTTGGTGCACACTCAATCGAGCACTTTGGCGCTACATGGACTGCCATCATCCCATGTATCCGGTCCCTCTCTATCTCATTGGTTGATTTTCGGTAAATCATCAATTGATCAACAATCGACCAAAATTAGGAATTCAGATCAAATGCTCTGCAAAGCATAATCATGAACACATTCAAACCCTAATAATTTCATGTTGATCTAGCAATCAACATTCTAATTAATAATATTATTTGGTCCCGCTACCAATAATTCATGAGTCGAGCAATATTGCTCAAACGAACAATATTAGCTTAAACTAGCAATATTTATTTTTCTCATTCAACTGAGTTCGAAACTCATTGATACAACTATCAATTGCTCTTCCGAGTAATATTCCTCAATTCAACTATCAATATTCAAGAATTCTATTGATCCAACAATCAATATTCTAATTTAATGTTTGGTCATGCTACCAACATTTTTTCTCGACTGAGCAACATGGTTTGGACGGACGACTATCCAATATTTTTGATTCTACGCTGTCATTCGATTATTCATGATATATTAAATCATAAATGAGCATTATGCATAATTCAACGATATCTCTGATTTCCTGTCGAACATATCAGAAAAAGTCTGTGATCGAGCAACCTCATCGTACGATCATTCAAATTCCAAAAATATCATTATTACCTCAAGACTCGGCATCTGAGCGCGTCCCAGGATACACCATATGCTCAATCCATGAATCCCAGAGCATATCACATTCGTTCATTATGCTCGACTCATCAATGCTAAGACTCATTGTCTAGTCAAGTCAACAGCTGACTAATTAAATACATATCTGCCTTGCAAACTCCACATTCATGAGACATCAATCACGTCACATGGGGTAATAATCACTAGGGTTTTGGTCTGGCGGACTACGGCACATGTGTTCACCCACGATAAGAAATGTGAGTAAATCGTGCAAGCGGTTGAGGAAGTTAGCAAAGTAGTGGATGGACAATCAACCAAGTCTCTACATGACATGGTACTGGTTTGACTACGATTTCCCACTTTACCACTCTTTCACTCGAGCAACCGTCACACTTAGTGGGATCAATGTGTCTGCTATTCTTGCAATATAAATAAGTTTCTGATGCACGATTGAACAACCAAGAATCATCTGGTAAATAAAAATTTCGAACAACAAGAAATTATCGCTCAATCGATCAGAACTTATTTTCACTTGGACACTACAGTTCATCTTGCAGAAACCTTCAACACATCCACAATCCTTGATCATCATTGATCTCACACACTTCTCAGCTTCCCTCCTACAGATCAACCTTCTTCCCTCTTTGTGACCAAATTGACTCTGTAACGACTATTGTCTTGGTTTAGGCCGGAGTCCTACAGATTGATCTCTCGAACTCAAAGCACTTCCGTGCAGTGCATCAGTTTGAAAAAAGGTTTAAGCAATTTGCTCGGTCGAGGAGTCTCCGTCCGCACGGTCGTCTCTTCACTTCCCTAAAAAAACAGCAAATCTTTTTGCCCCATCAACACACGTATGATCGATCACACACAAAATCGGGTCTGTTAATAATGGATAATCACAAGTCTATGTTAGATCTAAAGACATATCTGAACCACTGTTAATCCCTTGATCTAGTTTGACGGACCTTATGTCACAAGAGAAGGCTCTAAAAATAATCAAATTAGGTGTAATCTAGGTTTAACAATCGTTAGTCAATCAAATCAATAATCGAAAACTAAAATAATAATGCAAATTCTAGTTTCCCATCAACGGTACTATCTAGACGCTTCTTGATCCCACATAATTCTTTAAACTAGAGGACGTAAGAAATTTCTCCTAATTAGGTCACTCTCTTTTCCAATATAGCATTACAAGTAATACTGTTAATTGGCTACAACAGTGTCTAGAAAATGAAGTGTCTGCCTCGGGATAAGTTTGTAAGACGAACAAACTTCACTATTTGTAGAAAAAGGTAGTTTGGACACCAAAGAATTTCAATAACCGAAAATATTCTCAAGATATGCAACAAGTACCAAAATTCGGTTTTGTCGAATTCCAACCAATATCCAACTGTTATGCCGAAATCCCTCATGAATGACCACTCAATATTAATTGGTATACAAGTATACTCTACTAATATATCTTCCATAGATATGTTTTACTTTCTGGGGAAAAAAACATATACATTCGAAAATCTTAATAGAATATTCTCAAACATTTCGGTTTGGGATCTTACCTTGAGTATCAAGGAATATCTTTGAACAATAAGAGATAAGATTTTACAGATGTTCAAATTACTCATTATGTCAACATCTTGAACTTTCCTATTTAGCAAACCCACATTCCGAAAACCACACAAACCCTATAAAATATGTGAAAACAGAAATTGAATTTTGCTATGCAGATAGGTTCTGCTAGACAACCCCAATAGTGATCGGTCATGCTATAGATCCCTAATAGAAATCGGACCACCAATCCCATTGAATCTTTTCAACTACGAAAAAAGATTCGCAAGTCTACTTCTTTAAGCTCATGTGGTTAACATATTTTTCTAGGTATAAAATCAATCCTAAGTTCAATACACAATCTAGTAACAAGTTACAAAGATAGTGTTTATGTTGCAATTACGAATTTCAAAAGATTAGCATTATACTTCGTAATTCAATAACAAAGTTGTGATACAACTTGTATATTCTTCGTTGACACTTTGATCACAATAAGATGATCAAGTCTCTAATACTAGAGTTTTATACATATAACTTTGCATGTTATGTTTTCAATCTAAACGACTTGAGAGTAACATAAGTAGAAATGAAACAAGTCAAGTATTGTATTACTAACCTATGGTAGAAGGATGATGTGCCCATTAATGTCGATACGTCTTCGGATTCTCCAGCTCTTCAGAGTAATACTTGTATGTATCAACATTTCTAGACTTCCTGGCCTAACCTAACGAAATTGACTCTAGTAATCTAATAAAGAGACCTTGAGTTTTGAAACAAAAATATGACTGAAAAATCGGGGGTATAACAACCATACCCAATAATTCGTTCAGCAATCTGTATGGACTAAACTCCAATATAATTCACAGAGCACCAACTTAAAAGTGAGACTCGATCAAGAAATACATCAAAAAGCTTTATCTCTTTCTCAATATAATCATCAAATCGAACAGATAGAAATCCGTGAGCCTGATTGATTTGAGAAATAACTTGGACGATACAAAAGACCAATGCCCAAGTGTCAATCAAGTTATATCCAACAAACAAGGTCGGATTTATCAACTATGATTGAACTACGCACAACCTGTGATATTTCAATTATATAAACAAATATAATGCGGAAAAGAAATAACACAGACACAAGAAATTTTGTTAATGAAGAAACCGCAAATGCATAAAAACCCCGGGACCTAGTCCAGCTTCGAACACCACATTGTATTAAGCCGCTACAGACACTATCCTACTACAAGTTAACTTCGGACTGGAATGTAGTTGAGCCCTAACCAAGTCTAACACCGATTGAGGTACAATCACGTTCCTTACGCCTCTAAAACCACGCCGGATTCTGAGCACTTGATTCCCTTAGCTGATCTCACCCACAACTAAGAGTTGCTACGACCCAAAGTGGAAGACTTATAAACAAATATGTCTCCCACAGATATGTCTATCCTTTATTCTTATTGTTCCGTCTTTTGATACAAAGATCAAGGTGAACAAAAACCAACTAATAATCCGGTCTTATACTCCCGAAGAGCATCCTAGAAATATTAGTCACCTCACAATAACCTAACTGATTAACATAAGAAGTTATTGCGGAATCACAAGAATCTGAGACGAAGAACTGTTGTGATTACTTTTTATATCTTACCCATCGAAGATAAATCTCAAGTAAATCGTAGAGAAGATAAAACTCAATACGATATAAAAAGTAAGATCAGAATACGCAACTACAGATAAAATAATTGAATCTGGCTTCACGAATCCCAAATGAAGTCTTCAAGTCATTAACTTAATAATGGTTTTGGAAAACCTAGGTTAAAGGAGAATCGACTCGAGTTTGCAAATAGGACACACGTAAGTGTCGGGATTAGGTTTTCCAGTTGCTAGAGTTCTCCCTTATATAGCCTTTCAAATCGGGGTTGCTTACAATCAAAGCTAAGATAGTTTAGTAACAAAGCATTCAATATTCACCGTTAGATGAACTCCTAATTTAAGATTCAAGCTAAGTCTGCTTAGAAATTAAGAAATCAATCTCCACCGTTAGATGGTCTTAGCTTGTTACATACAAATGAAATATACTTATATTTAGATATGGGTAACCGTACCTAAACGTGTATATTGGTTTGGCTCAATAAAAGTTAACCGAAGTTAGCCATATGAACACTTCTGACTTAACCATATTCATCTAACACTTCTAGATCAAATATGATGATCAATCAATCATGATAGATAATCAAATGAATATAATTGTGTTTCAAATAGAGTTGTTCAATTGTTCACTATCTCATAGAAATATTCATGAACAAATTGAAATGAAATCGGTTTGATTCGTGATTGTACAAAGTACTTATAATAGAATCAATTAATGAACATTAAGCCACGGTTTGCAAAGTTAATTTGCATTCCTTATATCATAAATGTTTAGTTCATGAGTATGAGAATCATATATTACCAATTTTAGAACTTAACCACTGTTTTCGCAAACTGGGTATGCGAACCACAGCTTCGTACCTTGGCGTAGTAGCCGTTCGCAAACCCGGTTCGCGAACAACCATTCCGGACCCAACTCAGGCAAACCCGTTGGTATACTAGGTACGCAAACAAGAGTTCTGGATCTTCTCAGGTAAATCCGTTCACATACTAGGTACGCAAACAAGAGTTCCGGACCTGATTCATCACAATACGGTTCGCATACTGGATATGCATATCGTGTTGTATCCAGACATGGGTAATCGTTATAAACTCTTATTTCAATCATACATCCTTAGAAGACGATAATGGTAATCTCACACATACCATTAGCTTCAAGTAATTTTCAAGTGATCGAATGATCAATACGAAACTTCCCAAGCTACATCAAATGACTATCTCACACAAATCATATAAGATGTTTAAGGTAATTTTCACATGATCATCTTTTGACTTAATATTTAGTTTCCAACTAAACTCGTCAAGAATACGATGAACATAGCTAAAGCAAAAAGCTTCCAGCACATATTTCGATAAATAAATAAGCGGGATAAACTCGGCTCGAAGTATCAAATGTGTATAATGTAAAAGTTTATATAGCTATATAACTTATTATCATTAGAAGATAGAATTGAATAGACTTCTGAGTAATAGATAAGTTTTAGTCTCCACATACCTTTTGTTGATGAAGTTCCTCCAGCACCTCAGTATATCTTCTTCTTCAATTGGTGAACGCCATGAAGTTTAAAGCTCAACTACACATTTTATCCTAATCCGAGACATAACTATAAGTAGACTAGAAATCAAGTATATAGTTTTGATCAACTAAACTTGACAAAAAGCTTGAGATAGCAACGCTTGTGAGTTCGACCGAGCAGTGCTCTAACAATCTCCCCCTTTGTCAATTTTAGTGACAAAACTATCAATACACATGGATTACAAAATGAATAAACTTTGTAGCTTCTTATCCATCATGCTTGATTTCCTTGGCTCTTCAACTTTCTTTGAATTCTTCGTTACTCCAAGTACTCCAGCGATTCTTAATGTGTTCAACTCAGCATCATTGTTGTTGAAGATCCGTTACCATAACAATAAGAAAACAGATGTTTTCAATCATTGTTATATAATGTCATAGTATTATTATAAGGAATCAAAGTCTAATTGCACCACAACTTTGAAATAATACTATGGTGATATGTATCACTCCCCCTTAGTCAATAGTTTCATCTCACAATGAAAACCACTCCCCCTTATATAATGATCCGTAAACCATATGTATGTAGTGTGAACTACCAAATAATTCTCCCCCTTTTTGTCAATATAAATTGGCAAAGGTACGAAATCTACGGGATCATAATGAAATTCTCAAAGAGATAATTCATGACTAAAAGAGAACATATCAACTTTGTTTCGATGATTTCACATAATCGAAACTTAGTGTATTCATCAAGGAGTTTATAAAGATACAAGATAACTCCTATAATATTCCACAGCCGCACCCCCCACAAAGATATGGCAATTAAGCACAAGTTCATTTAAGAACCTCCCCCATTTGATGTCTGATAGACACATTTTTGTGTCTAAGTTGTCCTCAATTTTCTGTATTGTTGGTACTCGATTTTATACTTATTATGGTGTTTTGTGTGTTTGTAGGCATTTTTTGGAAATAAACATTTTTGGAAAAATCGGCTCGAAAAATTACTTGAAGCACCCCCGGAGGACATTTGCTAAACGGACCCCTACTTTGGATAAGGGGCACCTCAGTTGACACATGTTATTCGCACCCCAGGTCTCGGATAAGGGGCACCCCATTCTTTTTCATTTGAAAATCGTTTTTGGCAGGAAAATCTGGTTTCAAAAGAACCAGAATTTGGGTTCGGATTTTGAAGGTGTTCCAGTGAGACTCAATGGCTGAAATTATTTGGGAAGTTTTGTTTGATCATCACAGGCATGGTATGGTCGTCGAAATCGATTCAGTTTGGCTGGATAATCGTGTGGAAGAAAACAGGGAACGTGCAGTTTTCTTTGAAAACCCGAGACTGTATTTTGGATTTGGGAGTGTCTAGGGAGATTCAATCGCTGCAATCTTTTGTGTTGGGCCTGTTGCATCGAAACAGGACTTGTAAGTCCATCAGAGTCGAAGAAATTGGGCTATAACCACGGTGAAAAGAAAACAGGGCAGCTTATTTGCGGGAGGTGATTTTCACGAGTTGCAGAGTGTTGAGACGTGTTTTGTGGGTGTCTGGAGTGTGTTGAGATGCAAAAGAATCGTGCAGGAGATAAAAAAAAAGAAAAGGGAAGTTAACAGCTGACAGATGCGTAAAGCTGATGAAAAAAGGAAAGAAAATAACCCGAGAATATATTTTCTTAACTACGAGTTATGGTGAAGATTTGTGGAGTTAATGTGGTCCTGTCGAGTATATATAGAGTGCTTGGGGGTCAGAGAAGTTGGGACGGAGAGATTGGCAGAGAGTTGGTGAAGAATAGAAGTGAGAATCGTGAGTTGTACAGAATATTTATGTTGCTGCATTTGTGAAGAACATCAAGAACATATAGCTGCTAAAGCCCGTCGTTCATAAACCGTGGTCTTTTCACGGTTTTGCAGCAGTCTTTCAGCGACAGTTCAACAGTGCCAGCGACGAATTTGAAGTATCATTTCTTTGTAACAGTTACAGTTTGTAATAGTAACGGCATTATACCGTTACAAATCTCTATTTTCTTACATATTCATCTTTGTAAGCACATTTGGAGCAATGGAATTGAATTTTGAGCGTGTTTCCATCATGATGAGCTAAACCCAATCCTTGGGGCAATGGAGGAAGCCGTTGTTTCGGTAAAAGTGATACATTTCTACTGTTAATTAATTATAACAACTCTATTATGATTTTTGCATTGAACTAAAAATTGATTTTATGATTTTGATTAGTTAGGTGTATTTTCTCTTGATAGAATATGCTTGCTTTAGGTTTTTGATATTCTATGCTTGGATTAACATCTATTCTTTTGAAAATCTACATGTCTAGGAAATACCATTAGAATCAATTTGAATGTTGAGTTGCATAATTATTGTTTTATTAAATCACTAATATCGACCAATGGTGGAATCCTAGCCCCGGTCTCTCCACATTACTTCTTGTTTGAAGTTTGCTATATTTTTAGTTTAAAAATTAGATCTAAAATATGCTTTCACAAGTTCTCAACGAACCTATTACTACAACATTGTAAAAATACCATCAACGTCATTCCCAAGAGAACAACAAGAGCGACCTTACTTTTACAAAAAAAGAAGGATTTTTTTGGACATTAACAAATCACATGATTTTGTATCCAGAACACTTGAATAAATTAACCACAAGAATACCTTATTGATTGACTTAATCGGAAACACTCAACATAAGAAAACTTACCGAGCCATACAGTACTTTCACATAAAAGTGTATCAGCGAAAGATCAATACTGCGGAATTTTTCAAAAGTTCATTCTGTCTTTTATCAATATTTGCATAAAGACATAATAGACTTAAATTTTGAGCATTTATGAGATACTAACACAGTTCACGAACGTAAAGGCATACATCTCATAAGCAGTTGCAATATATGAAATCAAAAAGATTAAATACTGCAAAAATCATATTCCAAATAACTTTAGAATTTAAATAAATAAATCTAAAAACATTGCAAGATGAAAATCGTTGGAAATAACTATGTATAATCGCAATAATTGTTATACCAAACCCTAGTTATCCTTCTTAAACATAAGAATAAATTCTCATAAGAAGTTTCCTAAACATTCAGATTCTTGAAAAATTCTTTATCGTCCCTGAACTCCTTGTCGTCAATAGACATTGGAACATAAGGTTCATGAAGAAAGGAGTCAATTCCAACAAACCTTCTTGACTGTTGCCGAACCAGGGCCTTCTAAATTTCAAGAGATCTTAGAACAATAACCTTTATTCGTTGAATCACCATCCTTGTTTTTTCAACTTTTCAAGAACAACAGATTTTTTTTTGAAGATTTGAGGTGTTAGCCCTTGGTTTCTTCATATTCTTCATTTTTCTCTTCAAAGTTGTAGATGAATGGGATTTATCTTTTTCCTTCATGACTGATGGCTTAACAATCATATTAACATCTTTTCCATCAGAAGAGATGATGCTTGGAATCTCCACTAAAATATGGGATTATGAAAGAACCACACAAAAAAACAACTCTACAAGCAACCTTTTGATGAAAAGAGTTTCAGGGAAGAAAAAAGAATGTAGGGTTAGGAACCTATATACAAAAGTAGGGTTCACTACGATCAACACAAATAACCCTAAGAAGGGTAGAAATATCGATTTTAACCCCCTTTTATTGATCAAATAGGGTGAAATCTTTTCAACACCATTACTTGAGGATATGAAAAGAACAAACAGAAATTCAAAAAAAAAAAAAAAAAAAAAACTAGAATAGTTTCCAACCCTAGAACCCGACTATGCACAACTTTTGTCTCTTTTTGAAAATTGGGCACATGAGACAAGATGCACCTTCAACACAATTAGACTGTGTTGGGGTGAACAATAATCTGTTCACCATAAGGTTCCTGCACGGAATTTTCAACTCCCCTTTTTATAGGTCGTTTAGACCTAGTTCCTTTTTGTAGAGATCTAACTTTTTCCTTAGAAATCAACTTCTTAGGAAATGAGGTAAATTTACATACCTCAGATGGATTCCACTTTAGAACAAGTTTGAGCTTGTTTGCTAATCGATTAGCTCTCTGTTACAGTTTGTTGACATATCTTACTTTATTTTTGTACTTGAAGCAATTGGAGAGTTCATGACCATTAATAGTACAATAAAAACATGTCAATGTGGAGGATGGTTCAGGCACCATAGCCGAACATCCTGCTAAACAAAGTGAAGTACCTGAAACATGTGAGATAGGGTTTTCATTAGACATGGTAAAATCCATTTCATCCTCCAATGTGGTCGAAGAAATTTCTCCAGGGAAAATATCAAGGTTGATGTGAGTATTGCTACAATTATCAAAATTAATATTTTCGCCAAGGAGTGCTACACTTGATTTTTCATCTTCAGTCGAATCATAAAGATCAGATGTTTCATCAAGAGTTGCAGCAAGACCTTTGTTCCCAGTGTATTTTCTACGATTTGGACACTCATTAGCAAAATGACCAAAACCTTTACACTTGAAGCACTGTGGCATATCCTCATCATCATCAGTGTCGACAGTATCCCTGTTTTTAAGAGGAACATGATCATGAGGCTTAACTGATGATCTAGGTTTATCTCTGGTGAATCGTTTACTTCTCTTCAAAAGAAGATCTCTAAACTGTCTTGTGATCAGAGAGACTGAGTTGTCAAGATCTTCATCTGATGATTCAGTCTCAATAGGATCATCCAAAGAGTTGCCAACACTTTTACTTTTATCAAGTAGTTTAGTGTTTTTTGGTGCTTTGAACGCAATATCCTTTCCCATTATGGATATATGCTCATGATCAAAGATCTTTAACTTTCCAACAAGAGTATTTCTAGAAAGTGTTTCAAGGTTATTTCCCTCAACGATGACATGTTTCTTAGAGTCGTATCTAGCTAGCATCAATCTGAGAATTTTCATCACAATGTCCTTTTCAGGATACCCAACACAAAAGATGCATCAACAATTTCAGACACTTTGTGATTAAACTCATCAAATAAATCTTCATCAGCTATACGAAGGTTTTCCCAATCATAATTTAGGTTTTGAAGCCTAACTTCTTTCCCAAAGGTATTCCCTTCAAATACAGTTTCTAAGATATCCCAAGCATCTTTAGACCGGGTGCACGTAGTTACATGGTGCTGAAAATATCGGGTAATGGCATGGATGATAACATTTAATCCATCAGAATTTTGCTTTGCAGCAAAAATCTCAAGATCATCATATTCACCAATATCCTTTGCAACAGTTACACCGTCTACTGTAACTAATGAAGGATTATAACCATTAACAATACGAACCCATGATTGAAAATCTCTCGCTTGTATAAAGGCACGCATAGCAATTTTCCACCATAAGTAATTCGAGATATCGAAGACTGGGGGTACGTTTATAGAGATATTACTTCTGTCTATAGAGTCAATTGATACAAACACAAACTTATGAGGTCTTAGCGTGTTTTCCTGCTCTGATACCAATTGAAAAAGTAGGGGTATCACAACCACACCTAATAATTCGTTCGGCAATCTGTATGGACTAAACTCCAATATAATTCCAAGAGCACCAACTTAAAAGTGAGACTCAATCAAGAAATATATCAAAGAACTTTATCTATTTCTCAATACAATCAGCAAATCGAATAGATAAATATCCGTGAGCCTGATTGATATGAGAAATAACTTGGACTATACCAAAGACCAATGCCCAAGTGTCAATCAAGTTATATCCAACAAACAAGGTTGGATTTATCAACTGTGATTGAACTACGCACAACCTGTGATATTTCAATTATATAAACAAATATAATATAGAAATGATATAACACAGACACCTGAAATTTTGTTAACGAGGAAACCGCAAATGCAGAAAAACCTCGGAACCTAGTCCAGCTTTGAACACCACACTGTATTAAGCCGCTACAGACACTAGCATACTACAAGTTAACTTCAGTCTGGAATGTAGTTGAGCCCTAACCAAGTGTCACACCGATTAAGGTACAGTCGCGTTCCTTACGCCTCTAGAACCACGCCAGATTCTGAGCACTTGATTCCCTTAGCTGATCTCACCCACACCTAAGACTTGCTACGACCCAAAGTCGAAGACTTACAAACAAATTTTTCTCCCACAGATATGTCTATCCTTTATTCTTTTTGTTTCGTCTTTTGATACAAAGATCAAGGTGAACAGGGAACCAACTAATAATCCGGTCTTATACTCCCGAAGAGCAGCCTAGAAATATTAGTCACCTCACAATAACCTAACTGATTAACAGAAGAAGTTATTGCGGAATCACAAGAGTTTGAGACGAAGAATTACTTTTTATACCTTACCTATCGGAGATAAATCTCGAGTAGATCTTAGAGAAGATAAAACTCAATACGATAAAACAAGTAAGATCAGAATACACAACTACAGAGAAAATAGTCGGACCTGACTTCACGAATCCCAAATGAAGTATTCAGGTCGTTAACCTAATAATGGTTTTGGAAAACCTAGGTTAAAGGAGAATCGACTCTAGTTTGCAACTAGGACATGCGGAAGTGTCGGGATTAGGTTTTCCAGTTGCTAGAGTTCTCCCTTATATATCCTTTCAAATCAGGGTTGCTTACAATCAAAGCTAAGATAACTTAGTAACAAAGCATTCAATATTCACCGTTAGATGAACTCCTGATTTAAGATTCAAGTTAAGTCTGCTTAAAAATTAAGCAATTAATGTCCACCGTTAGATGGTCTTAGCTTGTTACACACAAATGAAATATACTTATATTTAGATATGGGTAACCGTACCTAAACGTGTATATTGGGTTGTCTCAATAACAGTTAACCGAAGTTAGCCATATGAACACTTTTGACTTAACCATATTCATCTAACACTTCTAGATCAAATATGATGATCAATCAATCATGATAGATAATCAAATAAATCTAATTGTGTTTCAAATAGAGTTGTTCAATTGTTCACTATCTCATAGAAATATTCATGAACAAATTGAAACGAAATCGGTTTGATTTGTGATTGTACAAAATACTTATACAAGAATCAATTCATGAACATTAAGCCACGGTTTGCAAAGTTAATTTTCATTCCTTAAATCATAAATGTTTTAGTTCATGAGTATGAGAATCATACATTACCAATTTTAGAACTTAACCACTGTGTTCAAAAAATGGGTACGCGAATAACAACTCCGGACCTTGGCCTAGTCAAGTCGTTCGCAAACCCGGTTCACGAACAACCGTTACGGAACCAACTCAGGCAAACCCGTTGATATACTAGGTACGCAAACAAGAGTTCTGGACCTTCTCAGGTAAATCCGTTCACATACTAGGTACGCAAACAAGAGTTCCGGACCTGAATCATCACATGATACAGTTCGCATACTGGATATGCATACCGTGTTGTATCCAGACATGGGTAATCGTTCTAAACTCTTATTTCAATCGTTGAAACATCATGAGAAGACAACAATGGTAATCTTACATTTACCATTAGCTTCAAGTAATTTTCAAGTGATCGAGTGATCAATACGAAACTTCCCAAGCTAACATCAAATGACTGTCTCACACAAATCATATAAGATGTTCAAGGTAATTTTCACATGCTCATCTTTTGACATAATATTTAGTTTCCAACAAATAAATTGTTTCCAACTAAACTCGTCAAGAATACGATGAACATTGCTAAAGCAAAAAGCTTACAACACATATTTCGAGAAATAGATAAGCGAGATAAACTCGACTCGAAATATCAAATGTGTATAATGTAAAAGTCTATATAGCTATATGACTTAGTCTCATTAGAAGATAAAATATAATAGACTTCTGAGTGATAGATAAGTTTTAGTCTCCACATACCTTTTGTTGATGAAGTTCCTCCAAGCACCTCAGTAGATCTTCTTCTTCAATTGGTGAACGTCATGAAGTCTAAAGCTCAACTTCACATTCTATCCTAATCCGAGACATAACTATAAGTAGACTAGAAATCAAGTATATAGTTTTGATAAACTAAACTTAACAAACAAGCTTGAGATAGCAACGCTTGCGAGTTCGACCGAGCAGTGCTTTAACAATGACAACCAATCTTGACATACCAACGCTTGGCGGGTTCAACCAATCAATGTTCTAACAACCACCCCGTTTGACAATTTTAGTGACAAAACTCTAATACATATGGAGAATACAAATATTAAAAGATAAAGATATTATATTACATAACAGTCTCTTAACTTATTCTTCTTACGCTTGATTTCAAGTTTCAACAACACAATAACCTGCAGATATTTAAAAATAAATTCCGTAGTTGAAGCATTTGAATAACAAAAAGCTTTGCTCCCCATAAAGGAAAGCTAGGTAAATATTCAATTCGAACATATTTGTTAATCTGTTTTGTAGTATGTAATACTACATAGCATGATGATATGTTTCTCCCCTTTAGTCAATGCTTTACTCTTTCATTAGATATATACTTTTCAGCACATATATCATTTCTCAGTGATTGTAAATCACTCGTATACTCCATATATTTCTCCCCCTTTCTGTCACAAAATGACAAAAAAATGAAAAAAATACATAAGCAAACCGAAAGGATCTTACAAAATCTTCAAAACTCGATATAACATATAAGAGTGAAGCAAAAAGGTTTTACAATTTCTGATAAGCATCACTAAAACCGAAACTACCTAAGTAATTTTTTTAGTCTCTTACCAAGAAAAGAATTACCCGAAGTAATTTTCCCTTTGATTTGATAAGTCAGACTAAGATCCGAATTAACTTAGTTACTTGATCCAATTATTCAAAAATAATTGTATATCATTTAAACAAGACAAAACTAGGTTAGATAATTACTTTTCTTATCAAGGACTGATTAGACTTGAATAATCGTACCTTGTTTCTTATCAGGAATCAATTGGACTAACGCAATTGAACCTCTTTTGTTAAGCAAAAACAAAAGTCAGAATTGACTTATGGTGGGTTTGGCTTAGAATTTTAAAGGTGGGATTTATGAGTTCACGGGATTTGGTGGAATTGCGTTTCCTTCGGTATGTTGGGTTGCCCAAATCCCTGGAATCACGAGTTCCTACGGGAATCCGTTTTCCCGCAAATTCTCCATATGGAGTCCAACCCCCCCCCCCCAATAAGATTTGCTGGGAAACTTATCAAGGGATTTATGAACCCATTTTTTTAACTTTAAATCTCATATATATATATATATATACAATTTTAAGATTCTGAGGGCAATACCAAACAATATATGGACTTTAAAACAAGATAATTCTATGAATCTTAGGAATTTTAAATGAGTTAACAAACACACGAAGGATTTACACGAATCCCAGAATTTGTAATCCCATGGGATTATAAATCATGGAAATCGTGAATTCTGCAAACAAACCCACCATTAGTTTTTCTTAACAAAAACCAATTGTTGTAACAAAAACAATTGTACTCCTTCCGTCCCACTATTAAGTGACCTACTTTATAACTAAATTGTACCTTATTTCGTTAAGCATCAAAAATCAATAAATTTTCAACCATTAAAATTAAGATTGGTAGGTGGTGAGGTTTGGTATTTCGGGACATGCTAATGTTTTATGGGTATGTAAAGAAATGTAAGACAAATATATCTCCAAAATATTAACTTCAAATATGTTACTCCGTTTAAGTTTTATTACGGAAAATGGCTCCCAAAATGTGAGATGATGTGAATTTAAAAGTGCGAGGGGATCCTCCGTCTCTTCCAACTCTATCAATTTTCACCGCATTCAAAAAAAGAAAAGAAAAAGGATTCCCCTTGGCATCCCCAAATGCAGCCCATAACCGTTAGGTGGATATTCCGTAAACTTCACGAGCCTCCTTTAGTCATTTTTGTTTGGAGTAAAATAGTGCTTCCCTTAGCAGTCACGCGAGTGTTAAAAAAAAACCCTGTCTTCTTAGCGCCGCTTCTCTCTTTTCTCACATAAAAGAAAACCAAAACCCTGGCCTCCAAGGACCAACAGCAAACACAAATTTAGGGTTTTTGTTTTCCTCATCATCCAGAGTCTTCGATTGAAGATGTCTCAGTCACTGGAATTGCTGTTGATACAATTCTTGATGCCAGATAATGATGCAAGAAGACAAGCAGAAGATCAAATAAAACGATTAGCAAAAGATCCACAAGTAATACCAGCTTTGATTCATCATCTAAGAACTGCTAAAACACCTAATGTTAGACAACTATCTGCTGTTCTTCTTCGTAAGAAAATTACTGGTCATTGGGCTAAACTTACTCCTCAGTTGCGTCAATTAGTCAAGTCTTCTTTAATCGAAAGCATTACTATTGAACACAGGTTAGTTCCATTGAAAATTATTCAATTAGCGTATCATTATTTCTTTAATTCATTTTTTTTTTTTTTTTTATCATATGTTTTTGTAGTCCTCCAGTAAGACGAGCGAGTGCGAATGTGGTCAGTATCATTGCTAAGTATGCTGTACCAACAGGGGAATGGCCGGATTTGTTGCCGTTTTTGTTTCAATGCATTCAAAGTCCTCACGAAGATCACAGAGAAGTTAGTATTTTTATTTATTTCAAAATTTAATGGGACTGGCTTTAGTTACACTTATGTTGTTCAATTGGAACTAACAATGACATTGTAGTTGAACATTGTTTGACAAGTTAATTAGTGATGGTCAAATTTGTGCATTTACCGAAAATTATAATCAGGATTTATACGTAATAGTCTTTTGATCAATGCATAAGGTTGAAATGATGTCCACATAATTGATAGTTCAAGTATAGTTTTAGGAGGATGTAATTTAATACTTTAGTAAGTAATTTACATATTGCAGTAATTGGACTTAATACAACAAACTGTTGTTCGTATAGTACCTCTAAATTCGCTTGTGCACTTTTATACACCCATGTTAGACATGGATCTGTGCTCACTGTTGTACATAATAGATTGCTTGGTTCATTTAGATTCCCAAGTTGATGTTTAATGATAACATCTGAACACTTCGAAGATGTTATTAGTGTCTTGGCATTTTAAATGATGCCTACCTCTCTTTTTTGTTTGTCAGGCATGCGAAGGTATAGTTTGCATTATTCTAGTTTTGTCCTTAGGTATTTTCATTCAGGTGTAAGTTGACTACTTACATGTTTATCTTCGATTATGGTATTCTTCCAGGTGGCATTAATCCTATTCAGCTCTTTAACCGAAACGATTGGAAATACATTTCAAGCACATTTTTCAGAACTGCAATCTCTACTATTAAAGTGCCTTCAAGATGAGACCAGCACACGAGTCAGAGTCGCTGCTCTCAAGTAATAACTTCATCCTGTTACATGACAAGTGATAAGTTCTTCTTTTTTATCGGCAAAGAATATCGTGCCTAAGCTTGTTTCTTGTTGATATACCTCTCTCATTGATGTTCTTTTCTTCTTCTTTTTCAGGGCAGTAGGGTCCTTTCTAGAGTTCGTCCATGATGGGAGTGAAGTGGTAAGTTATAAGTGTAACTGCCTCATTGCTACTGGGCTTTTATTATATTAGGCGACATAATTTTATAATATCTCTTCTTTCAAATTTATATTTGTTGCCCAAAACTGGATGATTTGGAGTCTCATCTCCATGTTATGGATTCTGTGCCGCAGCTTATCTTACTACCTTTACTATGCAGCCTTATATTCCCCTGTTATTACGGGGTATAATATTTAGCTTATTCTGTTTGTCAAGCAACACATATATTCAAACTGATGTCTGAAAGTTAGGGGTGCTCGTTGTATAGAATTAATGTTCCTAATCCGTCTACCATGAGAAAATTTGTGTTTATGCTTGGTTACCTTGAGGAAGTTGGATGCTGTGCTGGGTTTGCTCTCAGCCGATATGAGGATTTAAGCCCTTGGCATTACTTTAACTAGCTTTATGCTTTCTAACTTGGTTCATTAAATAAAAAGGTTAATGGTGCCATTCACATGTGACAAGGTCACACTTTTGTTGTGGTGTTTTTCTTCTTCTTTTTTTATCATAAAGGGTATCTGGTGGTTGATTCATTAAATAAAAAGGTTTAATGGTGCTGGTACACTTACACGCCATTCACATATAACAAGGTCACACTTTTGTTGGCACTGCTTTTATATTTTCGATAGATAATGATGATTTTCTCAATATGTCTGTCTTGATTCCATATGTGGCTAGGCCCAGGTTTTGGTGTAGTGGTCTTGGACTATGGGTAGGAATATGTGTTAGTAGCATTATCCGAATCTTGATTTATAGAGATAGAGTTTTCCTTTGTCTTGTTTCAGCCATGGTTGCTGTAATGTGACAAATTGACTTCGTTTTTTGACAGGGGATTCTCACTTTCTTTATCTGTTTTGTTATTTTTCTTTTGTAGGTAAAATTTCGAGAATTTATTCCCTGCATCTTGAATGTATCGCGACAATGTCTTGCCAATGGTGAAGAAGATGTTGCATCACTTGCATTTGAAATTTTTGATGAAGTCATTGAATCTCCTGCACCTCTTCTTGGAGAATCTGTAAAATCTATAGTAGAGTTTTCTCTTGAAGTTTGCTCAAGTCAAACTTTGGAACCAAGTATTCGGCATCAGGTAACGACAGAGCATTGAACAAAATGTCATATTCGTCTTTACTCTTTTAACTATAGATTGTAGAACCCTTGACCCAGTTTCTATGTTCTTTTTAATCTTACAGGCTATTCAGATTATTTCATGGCTTGCAAAGTATAAACCGACTTCCCTTAAGAAACACAAGTTAGTTATCCCAATACTGCAAGTCATGTGCCCTTTATTTGCAGAAGCAGGCGAGGGAGATGAAGATGATGATCTTGCAGCGGATCGAGCTGCTGCCGAAGTCATTGATACAATGGCTGTAAACATCCCAAAGCTTGTTTTCCCACCAGTTTTTGAATTTTCTTCACTGAACATTCAAAGTCCAAACCCCAAACATCGGGAAGCATCTGTGACAGCCTTGGGTGTTATTTCAGAGGGTTGTTATGTGTTAATGAAAGATAAGCTGGAACATATTCTTCCTATTGTCTTAAATGCCTTAAAGGATCAAGAACAGATGATCAGAGGTGCTGCATCATTTGCATTGGGTCAATTTGCGGAGCATTTGCAGCCTGAGATTATATCTCATTATGAAAGCGTTCTTCCCTGTATATTAAATGCCCTTGAGGATGCATCTGAGGAAGTGAAGGTAAATATAGGAGAACAAATTAGTGCTTGAATGGATTATTGTTAGATATTTTACGTGTGCACATGTATATCTGTTCTCTTCTTCTCTATCTTTTTACAGGAGAAGTCATACTATGCTTTGGCGGCATTTTGTGAGAACATGGGAGAAGAAATCCTTCCTTTCCTTGAACCCTTGATGGGGAGGTTGCTTCAAGCCCTCCAAAATAGTGCTCGCAATCTTCAAGAGACGTGCATGGTGTGTAGTTATCTTCTTTTTTGATCCAGACGCTTTATAAAATGGGTCCAGTTCAACTATTAGTTTGATGTTTTTATTGCTAACTTCTTTTTTTTCCTGGATATAATAAACGATACTGCAGTCCGCTATTGGTTCAGTAGCAGTTGCGGCAGAGCAAGACTTTATTCCATATGCCGAGAAGGTTCTGGAGTTGATGAAAATTTTCATGGTGCTTTCCAAAGACGAGGACCTATGTTCCCGTGCAAGAGCTACAGAGCTAGTTGGAATAGTTGCAATGGCAGTTGGAAGACAGAGGATGGAGCCCATCTTACCCCCGTTTATTGAAGCAGCAATTTCTGTAATTTTCTCTAACACTCTTCTGTTTTGGGTATTACTTAATTGCTTCAGTTGGTTGATTCATTTTCCTTTCAGGGTTTTGCGTTGGAGTTCAGTGAGCTTCGTGAATACACCCATGGATTCTTCAGCAATGTTGCTGAAATTCTGGATGATGGTTTTGTGCAGGTATGCTTTTCTTTGGTATAAGAATACCACTGTCTCAATGCTTTAATAGTTGCTTTCCTCCATGTTTGAGGCCACTAAAAATATTATCTATTAAACTGAACAGTACCTTCCAAATGTTGTACCTCTGGCATTTGCGTCGTGTAATCTTGATGATGGGTCTTCAGTGGTTATTGATGAGTCTGACGGTGATGAGAACATTAATGGGTTTGGTGGAGTGTCATCTGATGATGATGCCCATGATGAACCAAGAGTCCGCAATATTAGTGTAAGAACGGGAGTTTTGGATGAAAAGGCAGCAGCAACTCAGGCCATTGGCTTATTTGCCTTACATACTAAGAGTGCATATGCACCGTATCCTTTTCTTTCTCTCTTTTTGTGTTCATTGATTCATTTTGTCCAGATACCATTATGTGAACCAAATTTTTGGCTTCTTTGATTGTTTAAAGATATTTGGAGGAATCTCTGAAGATTGTGGTAAGACATTCTAGTTATTTCCACGAAGATGTTCGTCTACAGGCTATCACGGCTTTGAAATGTAAATTTGGATTCCAGCCTCCTGCTTTTCCTTGATTGCCCTGGCATTTCTTAGGCATCATTTTATTTGGCCTCTTGTATATGATTCGCCTGTTCATAAATAGTACAATGTATGATATGGTCTTTAGGGGTTACCTGAATATATACATTTTATCACTCTTTATCTGAATGTTTTAAATCAAGTTCAGATTACCCTTATTTTCAAATCTTAGTGATTGGTATAGTATTAGTTTTTCCTCCAACACTCTTGCATTTCCATTTTGTTGAGCATATGAATCTTTGTCTGGTTACTGATTCAAAATTATTTCCACATCAAATGCAGGTATGTTGACAGCAGCACAGATGGTGTACCAGTCGCATAATGTGAGTGTAAATACGAATTGTCAAAACCTTTTCTGTTAAACATCGATCAAGATTGTGTTATTTGCATGCTTTTGCAAGCTTATCATGTTAGTTCTGCTCCATGAGTGGCTTCGTTTAGCCAATTTGCATTAGCTGGAAGACCCATATTGTTTGATCAATGACAAAGCTTTTCATTTGATAGCTTGTAGTGGAAAGTAAAATATTGCCGTCCTTTATCACTACTGATCATTCCAATTCGTTGAACCTTAGTGCTATGTGATAATTGCCTTTTGGTCGGTTATTATTTGCCTTCCAATCGTATTAGATAACTTCTTGCTCTCTGGGTTATTGGTACAAAATGTTCCTAAAATTTTGTTTCTGGTTTTGCTTTGTTTTGTCCAGGAAGGGCCACTAAAAGCTAGGGAAGTTCTTGGTAAGAACTGGATATCCAGCTCAGAAATGACTTTCAACACAGTAATTTTATTTTACCAATTTATTTATGCATCATCATATGCAGATACTGTAATGAATATTTATATCAAGACGATGACCGACGATGATGATAAGGAAGTTGTTGCCCAAGCATGCACAAGTGTAGCTGACATAATCAAGGATTGCGGATACATGGCTATTGAGCCTTGTAAGTATGACGTTAAGTACATGATTTGGGGTATTAGATTAAAATAAGCTTTTCCTGAAGCTGGAGTTTTTTATCTGATGTGACCAAAATTGCAGATATGGCTCAGCTTGTTGATGCAACTGTGGTACTACTTCAAGAAAAATCAGCCTGTCAGCAAGTAGATTCTGATAGTGAAGATGAACTCGACACTGATCATGATGACGTACTTATGGATGCTGTATCTGACCTCTTACCTGCATTTGCAAAGTCCATGGGACCTCATTTTGGACCAATCTTTCCAAAGTTGTTTGAACCTTTAATGAAATTCGCGGTATGTGGGGTACTAATTCCATGGAAATTTATGACCTATATTAATTCCTCATATCTGGCTTTCCTTATCTCTGTATCTTTTTGAGCAGAAATCGGTACGGCCTCCACCAGATCGGACTATGGTGGTTGCTTGCCTTGCAGAAGTTGCTCAGGCAATGGGTGCTCCAATTGCTGCCTATGTTGATGTAAGGATTTCAATGTGCTTTCTGTTCTTCACCCCCTCTAACCTGCCCCCACCCCCTAAAAACAAAGAGGGGCATTTGAACCTGTTTCTCTGTTTCCCTTTTTACCAACTGTTTCATTTTTCAGACGCTGATGCCCTTGGTCCTGAAAGAACTAGCATCATCTGAAGCAACTAACAGGAGGAATGCAGCATTTTGTGTTGGGGAGCTTTGCAAAAATGGTGGGGAGCCAGCTATGAAGTATCCTTTCTAATTAATAACTTGATGATTTGATATCTGAGGGTTTTTTATATTTAAGGTCTTATAGCAACTTCGCCGTGGAGAAAATATTAGTTTTGGTATGTTCTATTCCTTTGTTTTCTATGTCTCAGGTGTTCCTGTCCTTCGAGGTCACAAGATTACAGGAGACTCAGATCTCTAATATGTGCTCAACAGTTAACAAGTGTGTTCAGGTTTCAACTTCTCTTTAGTCTTCATTATACATATAGGTGGTCCTTCCATCAAATACTAGATATTATGGTGATGTACTTCGTGGGCTATACCCAATGTTTGGAGATTCTGAGCCGGATTATGCTGTCAGAGATAATGCAGCTGGTGCAATTGCAAGGATGATAATGGTCCAACCTGATTGTATACCTTTGAATCAGGTTAAAATTTTGCAGCTTCTGCTATATTCTCGCGGCTCTATCTAATTTTATATTAATAATGTCATCCATAACATTTTGAGAACTTTCAGGTTCTCCCTGTTTTCCTGAAATCCCTGCCACTGAAAGAGGATCAAGAGGAGTCAATGGCTGTTTATAGCTGCATCTGTAATCTTGTTTTTACATCAAACCCTCAGGTATGATTGAGAATTCTATGCTTGCTATATTGGACCAAGTATGGTTTTACCAGTCCCTCCTTGACCACAGTAGCTGTCTTGGGATGCTAATGCGAACTGTAAAGTCCCATTACATTTTTGTTGTGGGTCTTTGACATGCACGATCGTCTGGGTGCACATGTGACATTGGTCAAGAAGAGCCAACCTTTTGAGCAGTGGAGACTTGAATTCCCTGTTAGGTTGGCTCTACAAAATCAAACCTCTCCGATTACATGGAGTGTGTGCCACCACATCCGTTCAAAAATTTGCACTTCTAGCATTGATTATACTATGATCAAAAAATTATTTATATTCTTCTGCTCACTAATATCAAAACTTGGTCAGATCCTGCCTCTTGTCCCTGATTTGGTCAATGTTTTCGCGCAAGTTGTGGTGTCTCCTGCTGAGACACCTGAAGTTAAAGCTCTAGTTGGCAGGATTTTCGATCACTTAATATCCCTCTACGGTCATCAAATGCAACCCATTCTGAGCAATCTTTCACCTACACATGCTAATGCGTTGGCTGCTTTTGCACCAAAAAGTTGACAAATTTCCAGGGCAGCATGCGCAGCTTGTTTTCGTCGATTCTTTCTGGTGGATTTTAGAGATATAGGATTCCCTGCACTTAATAGTGATTTGTTGTGCTCGTGAAGTGGGAGTTAAAATGCGGATCAACCTCAAACCGAGATCGTGGCCCACAAAAAAGGTATATAGATTTTCTGTTAGTTGTTTCATATCTTCTCGGCTGGGGTCTCGAGATTATAGATTCTTTTCAAAGAAAGAAGGGGCATCAAATTTATAGCATGTAGAAACCCATGATAAATTCTAAGCAAACCAAGGCTTCTTCCTTTATGTCATTCATTCTGATATTTTCTTCTCTTTTTCATGCTTCCAGGTTTACCATTTACATTGTCTTCATTTTTGCCCCTATGAAGACATGGTTTCATTTTCTTATTACTTTGTTTATTTATATTGTTTGCCATTTGTTATTATCCTTTTTCCTTCAAGTGGTTTGTGTGGTATTCATTTTTATTTCGGCATGACAACTGTTGGCTGTATGCTATGGATAGGGAGTTCTTGTTGTGAGAGATAAAAGGGTGGATGATGTCAATCAGCTTCCTTCCAATTGGTTTGTTATATTATATCAATATTTCATAATTATATCATGTATAGACATATCTGATAATACTCATGAAATTTGGATTTTGCTGTTTCTATGCTTACAAATTGCCCGTCCAAGGCACATTTAAATTTCCATTCCATGGCACTGCACAAAATATTACAACTGTACTTCTGTTTTTGGGGAATTTAAGATGCTACTTTAGCTTATTCTGGAAGAGTGTTTTGCCTTAACTTGACGAGAAAATGCTTGTTGCTGGTAAGTTCAGAGCTTATTGCCTGTCATATTAGGCCGTCTGTAGCTTTATAGTTTTCGCGTCTACATAGCTGACCAAAAACCGAAACAAGAGATGAACACAAATCTTTGATATGGTGGCATTCCAGACGTGTCTATGGCCCTGCCAAGGATGCGCATTGCACTGAGCTCATTAATACTCATTTTTTATCGTAGTAACGTACAATTGGTTGAAGTGCCTCTTAAAATGATCTATTTAGCTCAAACTCACATTTTACTGAAGTGGAGATAAGCCATCCATTCGATGGCTTTACTAGGCCGATAAGACTTCGCAGATTGGTAACACGTTTGAAGCTCGCATCGGTAAGCTAATGCGCCGCCCCAGCCGAATACCCTAGTATCTAGACGATAAGACGAAGGGCAAACATGGGAAACAGAAACAATCATGTATGTTATAAATATGGGTTTAGGGTTTACAATCAAATCAGGGGAGCGAAGACAATGGAAACTATGGTGGCTGTGTAGGTTTTTACAAACCAATATTGCATAGTGGCCGCACTGTCTCTCCCAAGATTGATCGAAGCAGATATTAATGCTAGCAATCCTCTTCTATGGGTTGTTGGTTTGGCTTTTCTGTTACATTTCTTTTCTTGAAACGATCATGATTATCATGAAATTGTCATGTCTTGAATTTATATTATTTAGAGATCCCCCCATTCTCCTTTTTCTTTTGGCTTTCAATGTTGTTATCAGTTTATTTTTGAAGTTCTGGGTTTCTTATTGCTTTTTGTTTGGATACATGTATCTCCGAAGAAGAATCGGATAAAGGTTTAGTGTAAAAATCTATGAAGCAGGTGCTTTCTCCGGTAAGCTTCACTTCGTTTCTTGACTGCTGAGAACCGACCGAAGTGAGGCTTATTAAAGAAACCACCAGTTTCAGCAGATAAACTTTTTCAAGAGGAAGATCCTTGATCTTGATTAGTTGTATGCTCCACAATCCACTCACAGCTCACAGGAAGAGTGAGTTATTTTTTTATGTTTTAAATTTTATTAAATTACAGTGCAATGATCTAGGTGTAATCCTTGTCGGACTGGTTAGGGTTAACACTGTTTTAAATTGAAATCAAAATTAGTTGATAATGATAAATCAATGAGAATTGAATCCAATGAATACTCCTGTAGATGCAACGACACATACCCTCGGTACTGCCAAAGATTTTCGTATTGAGAGCAATGCATACTTGCCTGGGACCTTCCTACCTCGCAATGGTAATATTCGCTGTGTTTATCTTTGTTGATCAAAATTTGGTGGTTTTTTAGGATTTTTTTTCTCGTGTGCTGCTCGAATAATTTTTGATCTAGCAGCGTCAATGCACCGAAACTAACCGTTCAATTATGGATTCTATATGGTTAATCGTTGGTTGCGATGTTGTTGGATCTAAAATGTAACTAACCATTCAGTTATGGATTCCACATGTTTTATTGCGAGCGAAAAAGAATTTTGTTACTTTATCGGAATAAAATTTCTAGAGACTCTCTTTCCTCTCTCTCACTCGTATTTCTTTTTTAACAAAACTATTACTAGATGGACCGAATTTGAGCAGAAAAGGGCTGCTAGTGATGGTTTTGTTGTAGAAGAAATAGGGGTGAGAGCGGATCTGATTTCTTCACTATTTCTTGCTTTCTAGGTTAGTTAGTAGTTTTGGCTTAGTTGTTATTATTTTTTAGTGCTTATGGTGGTTTTATATACTATTTTGAGGTTTATTTTCGTTTTGATGGCGGTTCTTGGTTATTGGGTTGAGTTTTAAAATTAATAGCGATGCTCTCCAACGATGATATCTTCATCTTTGTTGTCTCCCGCAACGAAATCCGGCGACAGAATCCTTATCATCAACTTATCCGATGACTTAATCTTCATCACTAGTTACAAGAGATTTAAGCAAATCACTCCTATTTTGGGAGCACATCTTTCTAAAGAAGAAAAACAAACTAAATGGTTGGAATTTATTCATACTTGTTTTGCTCCGATAATCCTTATCTTTCTCTTGTCGGATTTCTTGGTATTGTACTTTTACGATATGTTTTTGTTACTTTGTATTCTCTTATTTTCGATCTTAATGAAAAGGTTCCTTAAGTTCGCAAAGCTCATCAATATCTGGAATACCTGGAGCCAGTTTATCACAAGTTGGTCTCATTACCTGTACCTTTCCCCCCCCTTCCTTTCTGCTTCTTGCTTTTGAGTTTTTTCACTCGCCTTTCAACAAAGAATCATGGTTTCTGACAATATGTTGTCTATTTGATTCATCTCCACAGCCTCTTCTCTATGGAAGTCAGAATATGTTGAATGTCCTTCATTTTTATCCCCAATTTATTTTTCCTAGAGATGTTGAATCTGTAATCTATTTCGCCCCTCACAGTGGGTGTCCCCTCTCTGCAAGGCTAGTGGGGTAGGCAATTTTTGAGAGATGGGCCCTAACCGTAGAAAGAGCCGGAATAGACCTGGGCATTGAACCCGCGGTTAATCTAGTATTTCTCCCCAAGCTTGCCCCTTGGTCACCAACCGCTTCCCTAAATGGTTCATACTTTATGATTCTTGGGTTTTAGATGATGCCACAACATGGGAGAAAAAGGGAACAATTTTGGAGGACTTGTAGCAAGGTCGAAGAAAGTTGCAAGATTTATGGTTGAATACTTTCCGCAAAAAGGGTTCATGAAATTCTTGATCATAAATTTTGCATTGTTTCTTCTCTCCTTCGCTATAATTTATGTCAAGCGATTTTAAATTCTGATCGATGCGATGTTGTACTGGTCTTGATGAAAGAATGCTTAAAATTGTACACTATACGAGTGTTGAGATGCATTTTGTTCTAAAAAAGCAACAAAGAATTTATCATCTGACATTTTCGCGGAAAAAAATGCTCGAGCATTATCGATCTAACAACATCATAAACCAACCATTTTAAGATTTGAAGGACATTTAATCAATAATTTGGAAGTTTTTCATTTAACGGAGATTATTGCAAATATTATCACAATTGGTTTATGATGCTGTTAAATAAAAAATGCACCAGCAGTGCGCGAACATGCTTTTTTCTGTTTTTCCCTCAAGAATATCGAGTAAAGAATTTTCACGCGCTTTTTCTACACATAACACTTTACTAGGCATATATTAAAATAGGTAATTCTACGTTTTTCTTCTAAAATCTTCCCCGTCACAGTGCTGACGAGTTTCAAATGCAGGTCGCTAGTATATTTACCCTTCACCCAGCAGCTTTAACACTGTACTACTGTGACACCCATTTATCTCAAGTATTCTCCTGTGGAATGATCCAGCGGCTGAGAGTGGGATCCTCCACTCTCTCACACCGATTCGTCCCAGAGTTTTTTTTTTCTGGGATGTGTATCACTTTCGAAAGTTAATAAAAATTTTACCCTCTGTACCGCGATCTTACATTTCAAGGTCTTTTTGTTTATAATTTTCGCATAACACTAACATACTTAAAAAGACAAATTCTTTGGTTATAAAAATAAACACAATACCTAATAAAAAGACGATACAAAACAAAATAAAATTCACACTCTTCAATGTATTACGCGTTTGAGGCAATAATACTGATATAAAAATCTGCAACATTTATCAATACTATCTTCTAGATGCATAATACATTGAACGGTGTGGATACCATTTTATTGTCTTTTTTATTAACTATCCGTTTAAGGAGAATTATAGATGAAACATGGAAAGATAAGAGGAAGGAGAAGAATAATCTTATTAGGAGATTAGATAGAAGCATTACACAGTTTCCTTTATATACAACCCTAGGAATCTAGTTGGACCGCACACCCATGGGCCGTAGGCCCTGTAACACCCCCCTTGTGCGGTTCAATAACAAAACTTTATACATAGTGCTTCACATATAGTTCTTCAAATGTCGTTCTCCTTGATGACTTGTGCCGAAGTCCATTGCCTCATTAAAACTTTGACAAGGAAAAACCTAGTGGGACAAAACCTTGGTACAACTCTTCACATGTAGTACTTCACATGTTGTCTCGTACTTTACATGTACTTCATCACATGCAATACGATCTTCAAAGACCGATGAGCCTAAGTTAAAACTTCGTCAGGAAAGACCCAGAGGGACAAAACCTGAACTAAAGAAAAAGAGTACAATATTAAGCAAGCTTAGAATATAGTTGGACTCGAATATGTTGGCTCATTAAAACCTTTCCGAGTAACAAAACCCTGTGGGAAAAAGAAACCTATGTGAAGGAAAATAGTTCAACACACCATTAGATGCTCCCCCTGATGTCAGACAATTTTCATTAGTCTAATGCAGTCAAAAGGAGTTTATCACACTGTACTTTGGTGACTTAAATGTTTATAATACCCTGATGTTGATTCTGGAAGTTACGTTGCTTAATAGACTATCGCGTTTCATTTCTTTGATCCAGATATTTTCAGTAACATCAACGCGATCTTCATGTCTTCAACGTTCAACATACTTGATGTTTTTAGTGTTGTCTCGCTAAAAACCTTGTCGAGTAACAAAACCCTTTGGGAAAAACTATTCTCGATCGAAGGGAAAAAGAATACAATCCACCTTCAATTTCGAAGTAAAATATATCGACATCATCTCCTTGGATCCTCCCCCTGATGTCGGCATCTCACCCTGATTACTTTCAGAGTTGGTCCATACAGTTAGTTTAGTCATGTACTTTTCGAAACTGAATATCGGTAATGACTTAGAAAATAGCCTACCATATCTCCCCCTGATTACTTTCATTGGAGAAGAGATTATTGTTCCTTCATAATGAACAACCTTTGGATTGCAGTTCCTTTAGCATTCCTTTTTTTTTTCTTGCTATGTCTTTGCAGGGATAAAACAAACTCATGTCAATGGTTACTTTTAAGTATATGATTACGTTCATTATACCATTCCAATGACGTTGCTTGGCGCTGAGCTATATCTAGCTAACAAGTTCACTGGGGATGTAACATTTGGCCGAGTACATTATGCTAAGTACAATAATGCGTCTATTATACTTAGATAAGGAAAGTTCATCTCCCGACACAACTTCGTCATCTTCCATTAGACGAATTGGTCATTTATGTATATTTGAAACTCGACTAATCATGGGAGTACTAGCAGGATGCATATCCTTGTTAAATTGCCTGACAATGGACATATGCAAACTGGTGGAATAATATGCCACAAGCTCGGTCTTCTAGTTCAGAACATAGATAAGATTGAGATTTCCCAGGATTTTCATCTCAAATTCAGATTTTAAATATGTTGTAAGATCTCTTATTCCATTGAGAGTACTTATCATGTCCATACCGTCGACATAGATGGCGATAATTATGAATTAAGAACTTATTTATTACGCATGGCACAAAACCGTACTTGTTTATCCCTTCCCAATCAAATAGTTACTTAGACGGGTATACCACATCCGCCTGATTATTTAAAGGGTTATTTAACCGTTGGTACCCAGCAAATGACCAACACCTAGACTTAGTACCCAACATTTCAATATTTAAGGGTTGGTACCTAGACCCGTCATTGACCGTCTGATCATTCCATGGACCAAACAGCCTGTTACCTTTATAATCAAAATTATTAATAAATGTTAATTACATAACGGTGTTAAGTCACCGTTAAGCCAGCATCAAAGATATTTAAGTGATTACCACCCAAGTGTTATACAATCTTAACTGGTCCAAGTATTGTCTAGGAAGATCCATGTGTTCAAAATTATCAACAAGACAATGAACCTTAGATGAAATTTGATGATTAGAAATCGGTCATAACATGATCTTTGAATGTCTAGGACTCGAATTACATTAATAAGGTTATGAATGGACTGGGGTGCTAATGCTGATTTACCAAAGCCAAAAAATGTCCCTTTCATAGCTCTAAAGGTTTGGAAAAATCATCCTTCCTTTAAACAAATTGTTATGGATTCTTGGAATTCAGATATAATTGGAAATCCTGGTTTCATCTTCATGATTAAACTAAAAAGACTCAAAAAAGATATTCAAATTTGGAACTGGATTTTTTTTTGGGATGTCACAAAAAAACTGAAACAAGCAAAAGAAGATGTTATGAAAGCTTCATTACTGTCTGACAGAAATCCTTTGGATTTAAATCTTTTGAAAAATCTAGTAACCACAAGAGGGCATCAAGAGATACTATTAACTCAACAAAAAGAAATCATTCAGCAGAAATCCAGAGTTCAATGGTTAAAAGAAGGAGCTGCAAATACACAATTCTTCCATGTTAATCTCAAGATAAGACAAGCTCAGAATGCAATATTGGAATTAGAAAAACAGGAAGGTGGTATTACTTCTAATCAAGAAGAAATAACTGATATTTTAATCAAGCACTTTGAAGAAAAGTTCACATTTTAGGAAGTTCATTTTACTTCAGATATTTTTAAGGATATTCCTATGATGGTGAATGAAGATGATAATATATTACTTGAAGCTACCCCAGAAGCAGAAGAAATAAGACAAGCAGTATTTGAATTAAATCCAGATAGTGCGCCTGGACCAGATGGATTTGCTGGTTGGTTTTACAGAGAAGTATGGGAGATCATTGGTGAAGATTTTATAACTGCTATTCTATTTTGGTGGAGTAGAGGTTTCATACCTAATGGCTTAAATGCAAATTTCTTACTACTCCTCCCAAAAGTCAAAAATTCTAAAAGAGCAAAGCAATTTAGGCCAATTGGATTGATGAATTTCAGCTTTAAAGTAATCACAAAAAGACTAACTGAAATAATCAAGAAGGTGGTATCTCCTCAACAGGGTGCTTTCATCAAGGGAAGAAACATTCAAGAGAAGATTGCATTGGCATTTGAATTAGTTAATGACATGGAAAACAAGAAAAGAGGTGGAAATATGGGATTAAAACTTGATATTACCTAGGCATATGATTTTCTGGGTTGGGAATTCTTGTTTCAAGTTATGCAGAAGTTTTGATTTTCAAGAGATGTCACAAAATGGTTACATACCCTTCTCAAATCTGCAAGGATTTCTATTTTACTAAATGGTGGACCTGTGGGGTATTTCCAAGTGAGTAGAGGGTTGAGACAAGGTGACCCACTGTCTCCTCTTCTTTTTGTTATAACTGAAGATCTTCTAAGCAGAATTTTGACAAGAATGGTGCAGGAAAATCAAATCCAACCAATGGTTTCTAGAAATAATATAAATCCTTCTCATATATTTTTTGCAGATGACATATTTATATTCTGCAATGCTGATAAGAGAAACGTGAGAAAACTCTTGAAGGTTTTAAAAGACTATCAAGCTGCTTCTGGTCAGGTAATTAGCTTAGAAAAAAGTAAATGTTTTATAGATGGTACAAGTGAAGCAAGAAAACTCCAAATAGCAGAATTGTGTAATATGCCTCTATCAACATTCCCTGACAAATATTTGGGAGTCATACTGGAACCAGGGAGAGTAAAATCTGTTCAATTATGGAGCATAGTGATGATGATGCAAGAAAGTTTGGCTGGATGGAAAGGTAGATTACTCTCATTCCAAGAAAGATTGATTTTAGTAAAATTTGTACTTTGCAGTTTTCCCATTTATACAATGGCAGTTTATAAGTGGCCTAAAAAAATAATAAAAGAATGTGAAAGAATCATCAGAAACTTTCTTTGGACCGGTGATTCTTCTACTAGAAAGGTGATAACTTTAAAATGGGATTCAGTTTGTACCCCATTGGATGAAGGTGGTCTTGGTTTGAGAAGGTTGGAAATTCTTAACAAAGCCTTGCTAATGAAGCTTTATTGGAAAATTCTAAAGGGAGAAGATGAGATGTCAAGGTATTTTCAAGCTAAGAATCAAGATAAAAATGGTACATGGATTAAATACTATAAAAAATCCTCTATATGGCTAGGTTTACAATGGGTGGCAAATGATGTACTACAACATTCTAGATGGCTGGTGGGGGATGGGAAGAGTATTTCAATTTGGAAGGATAAATGGATTAAAGAAAAAGCTTTGATAGAATTGTACCCTGAAAATGAATTCTTGAAGCTATTCCCAGATATGAAAGTATCTGACATTCTGTTAGATGGTGAGTGGGTTATTCCTACAGAAATGTTAGAGATGATTGATATTAATGAACTCCCTGTTGCTGATAATCAAGAAGATATAAGAATTTGGAGTGCTAATCTAACTGGAGAATTTACAGTGGCTTCAGCAGTGGAGAGTATCAGGAAGAAACAACCAAAACTTCAGTGGACTAAAAAGGTATGGTCTTACTCAATTCATCCATCTATATCCAGTAATGTTTGGAAGCTGAAAAGAAATATTTGCCCTACTGATGAAAATATGAAGAAAAGAAGCTTCAGTCTTGCATCTACATGCTCCTTTTGTAGAAATTCTGAAGAAAACTTAGATCATATATTGTGGAACTGTAAATACAGTGAAATTGTGTGGAAATGGCTTGGTGACATGTTCTGTTTTAAAAACCCAAGATCATTTGATGAGATCTTCATGTTTGCCAGTAAGCAAAGCCAAGCAGTGAAGGAAATTTGGATGACCTCTGCTTTCATTACTCTGAAAGAAATTTGGTTTTTGAGAAATAGATGTGCATATGATAATGAACTCTTCAATGAACTAATTCTCAAGACTAGAATTCTTAAGCTCACTGCTGAAAATGAAGTAAGAATGAAAGGCAAGACGAAGAATTCAGCATATGATTTGCAGGTATTGAAACATTTTAATCTAAGCTGTAGAAGAACAAACACCATAAGAATTCAAGAAATCTTTTTCTTGCTACCAGTAAATAATCAAATTCTTCTATGCTGTGATGGGGCTTCAAGGGGAAATCCTAGTAATTCATGATATGGAATTGTTGGGAGAAATTCAGTGGGTGAATGCATAGTGGCAATAGCAGGTGGCCTGGGAATAACAACTAACTATTATGCAGAGGTGATGGCTGTGTTATGTGCAGGGGAATGGGATGTGAAAAATGGTAAATTGAATGTCATCTTCAGAATAGACTCAAAAGAAATAATAAAAGCATTCACCACAGGTCAGGTGCCTTGGTTTGCAATTACAAGGTGGAGAACAATTATTACACATCTACAACAATGGGACTTTGTTCACAGTTTCAGGGAAGTGAACTTCTCTGCAAATTCTGTGGCCAAAAAAGGTGCAAGCATGGCAAGGGGGGAATCTATTATCTTCACACAAAAACCAGCCTTTCTACACAATCTGGAGAATGAAAATCATCCTTACTATAGATTTTGTTGAATGAGGTATTTTGATGTTTTTGTCTTCATTTTGTACTTTTTTTGCTTTTTGTTCCAATTTGGTATTTTTTGTAAAAACTCTTTTGTTTAATAAAATTTATATTATTGAGCAAAAATAAAAAAAGAATTGGTTGAAAAGAAAGTTCAGTAGGAATTTTTAACGAACAGGTTGTAGACGAGAATTGCTGATGGAAATTGTATTCTTTAGCTGGTATAATATTCCCGCAATTTCGAATTCAAATAAAACCCGTCCATCATACTCCTATACAAACTCTAAAACATTTCTAAATCTCATTTATTCATTTACTAAAACTAACGGCAAACACCACGAGTTTTAATTGTTTTTTCTCAGTAGAAACCTCACCCAAATCTGTCCAAATCTCGTTTAGAATTCGAGTTTACAACAAACTCAACTTTCCTGCTCATACCCCTAAAAATTCATTAATCATAGTGATTCTCACAAATTTTAACGACAACAACATTCCTGCTCATACCCCTAAAAACTCATTAATCATAGTGATTCTCACATATTTGAACGGCAACAACATCAGTTTTGGAACTGATTTTACGGTGGCAACCAAACTGAATATCAAAGTTTAGGGTTGTTCATTGTATTTTAGTCGTCTCAATTTGAATCATGATTCATCACCACTAGGCATCACCTAGTCATCCACACCGTAGTGTCTTTAAATGCCGTTAGGATAACTCTAGGGATTGTTATAATTTATAAGGTCAATAATATAATAACATTACTTATGTTATACAAATTACAATTTTGTTTGGTCCACGGCTTTACTTGACAGTCAATGACGGGTCAAGGTACCAACCCTTAATTTTCGAAGTACCAAACTTAGGTGTCGGTCATTTGCTGGGTACCAACGGTTAAATAGCCCTTGTTTAAATCAATAAGTGAGTGTTCCAGTGTAACTGCAGACACACTCCGTGGTTTAGAGTCATTCGACTTGGGAAGCTAAAGGCCATCATGCACTTTTGCAAATATCTTTGAGTCTAAATCTCCAGAGATATAACCACATCTACTATGTTTCAAGTTCTTTGAAAACTACCAAGCAGACTAATTAACTGAACATTATGATGTTCAAAATAGTATGTGATCCAGGGGTTTGTGAGAAACCTCGCGCCACAAGGTGATTCTTTATACTTTAAGACCTCATTCTTCTCACTACACTTTGTGACAAATAACCATATATATCCCACAGGCTTTACACTAGGTTAGTTAGCACTACCACACCAAATACCTGTGTATTTGTCAAAGAACTAAGTTCTACCTGGATTTCGTAGGCCAAATATGCTATTTATTTGAAATTAATCAAAATAAACCATGGTTCGATCTCATTGTGCTCTACTTCTGGAGCAACTATTTATGGATTATATCATCACTGTGCATGCATGATCCTTCAATTGACTCATGTGCATTCTCATAATCCGCCAGGATTTCATTGTTCTATAGAATTATTTAAAACACTGGAGCGTCCTCCCATTTGATTCATGGACGTATTTAGAGACAATCTTATGAGATGAAATCAGATGATATAATTAGGTTATGCCGAACTCACCTATTTCCTTTCTAGGTGAGCACTGATCGAACCTAGTGGTCTCTCCATCTTCCTTTATGGAGCCACGACCTCAACCACACTTCCACCAAGTATAATTGTACCACATGAAAAAGCGGGGGTCTAACAACCACACCCAATATTTCGTTAGGCAATCTGTATGGACTAACTCCAATATAATTTCGAGAGAATCAACTAGACGGTTAGACTAAATCAAGAAAATATATCCAAGAGTCATATCTTTGTTTCTCAATGTAATCAGCAAATCAAACAGATATAATCCGTGAGCCTGATTATTATGAGAAACAACTTGAACGGTACCAAAAACCAATGTTCAAGTGTCAATCAATTTCAATCAACAACCAAAGGTTGGATTTACCAATTGATTGAACTACGCACAACCTGTGATATTTCAATTATATAAAAAAATATAATGCGGAAAAGAAATAACACAGACATAAGAAGTTTTGTTAACGAGGAAACCGCAAATGCAGAAAAACCACGGGACCTAGTCCAGATTTGAACACCACACTGTATTAAGCCGCTACAGACTCTAGACTACTACAAGTTAACTTCGGACTTGAATATAGTTGAGCCCTAACCAATCTCACACTGATCAAGGTACAGTCGCATTCCTTACGTCTCTGAATCCCAATAGGACTCTACGCACTTGATTCGCTTAGCTGATCTCACCCACAACTAAGAGTTGCTACGACCCAAAGTCGAAGACTTTATAAACAAATCTGTCTCCAACAAAAAATCCATTCTAATAGATAAATCTGTCTCCCACATAAATACCTACATTATTTTTATTCCACCTTTTGATAAATCAAGGTGAACATGAACCAATTGATAATCCAGTCTTATATTCCCGAAGAACAGCCTAGAAATATCAACCACCTCACAATAACTTAACTATATGGTAGTAGAACAAGTTATTGTGGAATCACAAAGAATGAGACAAAGAACTTTGTTATTACTTTTTATATCTTACCTATCAGAGATAAATATCGAGCAAATCTTAGAGAAGATAGTACTCAATACAATAGAACAAGTAAGATCAGAACACGCAACTACAGATAATATAGTTGGGCCTGGCTTCAGAATCCCAATGAAGTCTTTAAGTCGTAAACCTATAATGGTTTTAGGAAAAACCTAGGTTAAAGGAGAATCGACTCTAGTCGCAACTAGTATCACACAGGATGTGTGGGGGTTCGGTTTCCTTGTTGCTAGAGTTCTCCCTTATATAGTCTTCAAATCAGGGTTTGATAGCTTTGAAACAAAGCAATAAATATTCACCATTGGGTGAAATCCTGATTTAAGATTCAAGGTAAGTTTTCTTAAAACCAAAGCAATATCTCTCCACCGTTAGATGGTCTTAGCTTGTTACATACAAATGAAATATACCTTCATTTAGATATGGGTAACCGTACCTAAATGTGTATATTGAGTTGGCTCAATAACAGTTAACCGAAGTTAGCCATATGAACACTTTTGTGTTAACCACATTCATCTTAACACTTCTACATCAAATGAATCTAATTGTGTTACTTATAGAGTTGTTCAATTGTTTATATTCTCACAGAAGTATACAAGACACAATTGAAGCAAAATCGGATTCATTCAAAAGAATAAGTTCATGAACATTTAGCAACGTTTTGCAAAGATTGCATTCCTTAATTTATAAATGTATTTGTTCATGAGTATGAAATCATACTTAACCGATTTTAGAACTTAACCACATAAGTTTGCAAACGGTTACAAACTTAAGTTCCGGACTTTGATCTTTTCCGACAGTTCGCAAACGGGTACGCATACTGGCGTTCCGGACCGAACTCAGGTGAAACAGTTTGCAAACGGGTACGCAAACTTGGTTCCCGTACTTTAACAGTTAAAACCGTTTGTTAAAGCACTTCTCGGTCGAACTCGCAAGCGTTACTCTCTCAAGCTTGTTTGTCAAGTTTAGTTGTCAAAACTATACGTCTTGATTTCTAGTCCACTTATAGCTATGTGTCGGATTAGGATAAAATGTGTAGTTGAGGTTAGACTTCACGACGTTCATCGATTGAAGACGAAGAACTACTAAGGGAAGCTTGTGGAACTTCATCAACAAAAGGTATGCGGAGACTTGAACTCATCTATCACTAAGAAGTCTATTTCTATTCTATCTCCTATTGAGACAAAAGTCGTATAGCTATATAGACTTTATTTTATACACATTTGATATTTCGAGCTGAGATTAACTCACTTACATATTTCTCAAAATATGTGTTGGTAAGCTTTCGATTTAACCAAGTTCATCTTTTATTCTTGACGAAAGTCAAAAGATGATCATATGAAAATCACCTAGTAACATCTTACATGATTTGTGTGAGACAGTCATTTGATGTAGACTCAGAATGTTTCATATTGATCTATTGATCACTTGAAAATTGCTTTGAAGCTAATAGTTTGTGTGAGACAGCTATTCCCGTCTTCTAAGAATGTTTCAATGATTAATATGGAGTTTAGAACGATTAACCATTGATTGGATATAACACATTATGCGTACGTGTATGCTAACTATTGCAAGTTATTCCAAGTCCGGGAACCATAATATGCATACCCGTATACGTACTGGTTTAACAGTTGAAGTCCAGGAACTTAGTATGCATACCCGTATGCGTACTGATGTAACAATTCAAGTCCGGGAATTTAACTGAGTTCGGTCGTGAATGACAGTATGCATACCCGTTCATATACTGGCGGACAGACCAAGTCCGGAACTCTAAGTATACGTACCCATTTGCATACTTGAGTAGGTTAAGTTCTAAAATCGGTTTATTCGTGAACAAATACATTTATATAATAAGGAATGCAATCTTTGCAAACCGTGGCTATAATATTCATGAATTGATCCGAGTGAATCAAAATCGATTTTGCTTCAATTGTGTCTTGTATACTTCTATGAGAATATAAACAATTGAACAACTCTATAACTAGTTTCATTTGAGTCATTTGAACTAGTTATGATTAAGATGAACAAGGTTGATATGAAGTGTTCATATGGCTAATTTCGGTTAACTATTTGTGAGCCAACTTCGTGTACACGTTTAGGTACGGTTACCCATATCTAAATATAGGTACATTTCATTTGTGTGTAATAAGCTAAGTTCGACCTAACGTTTGAAAGATATTAGCTTGAATCTAACCAGGTTTTCATGTAACAGTGAATATTGAATGCTTTGTTACCAAGGTAACATTGATTGCAAACCCTGATTTTAAGACTATATAAGGGAGAACTCTATCAACTGGGAAACCTAATCCCCACACCTCCTGTGTGATACTAGTTGCGACTAGAGTCGATTCTCCTTTAACCTAAGTTTTTCTAAAACCATTATACGTTAACGAATTAAAGACTTCATTGGGATTCTTAAGTCAGACCCAACTATTTTCTCTGTAGTTGCATATTCTTATCTTACTTTGTTCTATCGTATTGAGTACTATGTTCTCTAAGATTTGCTCGAGATTCAATCTCCGTTAGGTAAGATAAAAAGTATTCACAAACATCTTCATCTCATCGTTTGTGATTCCACAATATCTTGTTCCGCTTCCATATGGTTAAGATCATTGCGAGGTGATTGATATTACTAGGACGTTCTTCGGGAATATAAGTCCCGTGTATCAATTTGGTTCCTGATCACCTTGATTTATCAAAAGACGGAACAAAAATCGTAGGTATTTTTGTGGGAGACAGATTTATCTATTCAATAGACTTTGCTGTGTGAGACAGATTTGTTTATCAAGTCTTCGAATTTGGGTCATATCAACTCTTAGTTGTGGGTGAGATCAGCTAAGGGAATCAAGTGCGTAGAGTCCTGCTAGGATTCAGAGGCGTAAGGAATGCGGCTGTACCTTAATCAGTGTGAGATTGGTTTGGGCTCAACTATATTCTAGTCCTAAGTTAACTTGTAGTAGGCTAGATTCTATAGCGGCTTAAAACAGTATGGTGTTCAAATCTAGACTAGGTCCCGAGGTTTTTCTGCATTTGCGGTTTCCTCGTTAACAAAATTTATAGTGTCTGTGTTATTTCTTTTCCGCATTATATTTGTTTATATAATTGAAATATCACAGGTTGTGCGTATTTCAATCAATTAGATAATCCAACCTTTTGTTTTTGATATAAATTTATTGACACTTGAACATTGGTCTTTGGTACCGTTCATGTTGTTTCTCATAATAATCAGGCTCGCGGTTTTCTATCTGTTTGATTTGCTGATTACATTGAGAAACGGAGATATAACTCTTGGATGTATTTTCCTTGATTGAGTCTGATTGTCTAGTTGATTCTCTTGGAAATATATTGGAGTTTGTCCATATAGATTTCCGAAATGAAATATTGGGTGTAGTTGTTAGACTCCCGCTTTTTCAATTGGTATCAGAGCAGGCAAACACGTTTAAGACCTCATAAGTCTGTGTTTGTAGCAATCTGAATCTATGGACAGTTGTGCTATCTCTGATAGACGCATCACCAGAAACAAAAGTTCTGTTTTTATAAAATCTATTAAAGAGAAAGATTTGTCAATCTCGAATATAGATGAACATTGCGTTCCAACGAAAAAGACAAGCATTGATAAGTGTTACCCTGATTACCTTACCGACGAGTCTGACTCTGAAGTAGAAAGGGAAGCAGCCAAAGAGAGTGCAATGATTCTAAAACTTGTTAGAATCCAGGATGATAAAATCAATCGGTTGAAACACAATGTCAATGCGTTTATTGGTATGGTAAATGATCGCGACTCTCAATTAAAGGTTCTTCACGAGGAAAACGTCGTGGTCTGTTCCTCACGAACCGTACTCTAGGCAAAATTCAAAGAGGATGCCTTAAAAATTGAACATCTTTTGAGTAAACTCTCTATTCAAGGATGTGCTAAAGAGTCCACTATACCAATTACTTCTTATCTAACTGTAAATTCAGTTCCTGAAGCTAAATCGCAATCCCTTCCGATTAGAAAAGATGTGCTTGTATCTTCTTCTAATCAAGGAAACTTCACATCGCGCGGAATGAAGAAATCTTCTAACGATGTTGTTAAGCCTGTTCACGCTAATCACTCAGGTGATCAGAAAGTGTGTCTCTTTTGTGATTTAAAAGGACATGTTGAACGAAAAAGTAAATCTAGGTTGAATGATAATTCTATTGTTCGACTTCAACACACCTTAGATTTAATACTCATAGGTGTAACTGACATTCGGATGTCTAAACCTATTGGCTTTAGTACTCACCCTGTGAATTCTTCCAGGAAAGTTAGTTCAATTTGCTCATCGAATGTTCAGACAAATTGTAGCTTTAATACAATTCGGTCAAGGAGATTTCAGAAAGGTCCCTCTTAACCTAAAGTGAAGGATGATATTCAAGATGTGAGAATGGTACCAATAGGTAGAAACAACAGTGGAGATATGAAGGACATCCTTTATCTGATAATTGAAGGATACAAGGATCTTATCAACAGGCTGTCAAAATCCTCCATACGAACTTCTTATGGTAAGGATTCGAACTTAGTCTCATACTTTGATGATAGTAAGTTTTATGACACTTTTTCACATCACAAAGGGTTTCCACCAAAAATTAGAAGGAAAAAGAGGATTAACCATGAACAATATTCATTTGATGAGCATAAAGCTCATACTTGTGTTAATTAATCACAAGGGTTGAATTCTTATTCATAAAAATCCGGTTGAGTAAGATTTACTGATAATCAAGTATACTTATTGGTAAAATGCCTTTTGTCTAGTTGAGCTATTTTCTTATCGTCCATAGCTAAACTATTGTCTACAGATAGCTTTGCCTAAGTATTATTTATGTCTCGAGAATCTTTTCGATTGTTTCTTATTTCTTGATGTTTTTTTTGTGTGTTACAACTAAGTTGTCTGCTACTCTTGTGCTCTAATTTTTTTTTCCTCTCCGTGGAAATATAAAATTTATTGAGCCAAGAATTGTGAAAGAAATTTTTTCACGTAGCAAAAATCATGCTGTATTCTTTTTACCTTGTATAAATGGTACTTTACAGTTTCTAAGTTTGTGTTTTGGGACCATATTGGTTTTCGTACGGGTATCCACATTGACTTGTCACGAACCAATTTTTAGAAACCCTACAGTTTTTCCCTAAGAAACCATTTAAATACCAATCCTATTGAGTCACGTACGCGTACTCTAGGTTATTCTTTTGTGTCAAGAATGTCATCTCCTTCTCGCACTTGTGATTTTGCAAAAGGTTTTCTTGACAAAGGTATCGTTTTCGGGTACAAAGGGAAGAAGAAAAGAACCCTAGTAGAAGTTGATGATATCAAGTATCAAAATCTTGATTATTATTCTGATATCTCATGCTACTACGCTTATACTCATCAAGATGTTGAAAATGATGAGATGGTTTCGACCGAAGTGGTTCACGATTTTCTTAAATACTTTGAGGAAGCAAAACTGCAGCTCGTTGATAATATGAAGGGTCTCAATGTGTTAAAAACTAAGTTGAAAAAGGTTAACTCTGACCTTGTTCTCATGAAGACACATGTTAAAGATCTTCTTAATGAGTATATCTTCTCTGAAGATGCAGTGGATGCTGTCAATCACAAGCTCAAAGGTCTCAAGACTCGCGAGGGTTCCGGAAAAGCTCTTTGATTTCAGTTCATGGTCGGTTTTGATGATTTAGGAGTTTTTTTTTGTCTTTAGCTTGTTGGTTGTAATGTCTAAGAAACTTCTTATGAGAATTTATTCTTGTGTTTTAAGAAGGATAACTAGGGTTTGGAATAGCCTATATTGTGATTACACATTGCTATTGCCAACGATTTTCATCTTGCAATGTTTTTAGATTTATTTATTTAAATTCTAAAGTTTATTTGGAAGATGATTTTGCAGTATTAATATTTATTGGTTTTATATATTGCAAATAATTTTATGGGATATGAGTGTTTGCGTCAGTGAACTATGATTGTCCCATATATGTCAAAAGTTAAGTCTATTATGTCATTATGCAAATATTGATGGAAAATAGAATGAACTTTTGATGTCAAAGATTAAGTCTATGGTATCATTATGCAAACATGATGAAAAATGGAATGAATCTTTGAATATTTCGCAGTATTGATCTTTCCCTGATCCACTTCTATGTGAAAGTACTGTATTGCTCCGTAAGTTTTCTTATGTTGAGCATTTCCGATTAAATTAATCATTGAGGTTCCTTTCTGATTAATTTAATTGAGTTTTTTTGATACAAATTAATTTTTCATGTAATTTGTTAATGTCCAAAGAAATCCTTATTTTCTTGTAAAAGTAAGGTCGCTCTTGTTGTTTTTTCGGGAATGAAATTTTATGGGGGAGAGTTCTTAATTGAACTTTTGCTTGATTGCCAAATCTTTGTGGGGAGTGCGGCTGCGGAATATTGTAGGAGTTTTCTTGTATCTTTATAAACTCCTTAATGAATATACTAAGTTTTGACTACGTGAAATCATCGAAACAAAGTTGATATGTTCTCTTTTAGTCATGAAGTATCTCTATGAGAATTTTATTATGATCCCGCTAGTTTTCGTACCTTTGCCAATTTATATTGACAAAAAGGGGGAGAATTATTGTGTAGTTCACACTACAAATACATATGTTTTACGGATCATTATGTAAGGGGGAGTGGTTTTCATTGTGAGATGAAGTATTGACTAAGGGGGAGTGATACATATCACCATAGTATTATTGTCAAAGTTGTGATACAATTGAACTTTGATGCTGTGTAATAATACTATGACACTGTATAACAATGATTGAGAACAATTGTTTTCTTATTGTTATGGCTACGGATCTTCAACAACTATGATGCTGAGTTGAACATGTTCAGAATCACTGGAGTACTTGGAAGTGACGAATATTTCGAGAAATTTTGAAGAACCAAGGAAATCAAGCATTTGGATGAGAAGCTACAAAGTTTATTTATTTTGTAATCCACATGTATTGATAGTTTTGTCACTAAAATTGACAAAGGGGGAGATTGTTAGAGCACTGCTCGGTCAAACTCGCAAGCGTTGCTATCTCAAGCTTGTTTGTCAAGTTTAGTTGTCAAAACTATAAGTCTTGATTTCTAGTTTACTTATAGCTATGTCTCGGATTAGGATAGAATGTGTCGCTGAGCTTTAGATTTCACGGCGTTCATCGATTGAAAACGAAGAACTACTAAGGGGAGCTTCTGGAACTTCATCAACAAAAGGTATGTGGAGACTTCAACTCATCTATCACTCAGAAGTCTATTTCTATTCTATCTCCTATTGAGACAAAAGTCGTATAACTATATAGACTTTATTTTATACACATTTGATATTTCAAGCTAAGTTTAACTCGCTTACATATTTCTCGAAATATGTGTTGGTAAGCTTTCGATTTAACCAAGTTCATCTTTTATTCTTGACGAAAGTCAAAAGATGATCATGTGAAAATCGCCTGGTAACATCTTACATGATTTGTGTGAGACATTCATTTGATGTAGACTCGGAATGTTTCGTATTGATCTATTGATCACTTGAAAATTTCTTTGAAGCTAATAGTTTGTGTGAGATAGCTATTCCCGTCTTCTAAGAATGTTTCAATGATTAATATGGAGTTTAAAACGATTAACCATTGATTGGATATAGCACAGTATGTGTACTTGTATGCGAACTGTTGCAAGTTATTCCAAGTCGGGGAACCATAGTATGCATACCCGTATACGTACTGGTTTAACAGTTGAAGTCCGAGAACTTAGTATGCATACCCGTATGCGTACTGGCGTAACAATTCAAGTCCGGGAATTTAACTGAGTTCGGTCGTGAACGACAGTATGCGTACCCGTTCGCATACTGGCGGACAGACCAAGTCCGGAAATCTAAGTATGCGTACCCGTTTGCATACTTGAGTGGGTTAAGTTCTAAAATCAATTTATTCGTGAACAAATACATTTATATAATAAGGAATACAATCTTTGCAAATCGTGGCTATAATATTCATGAATTGATTCGAGTGAATCAAAATCGATTTTGCTTCAATTATGTCTTGTATACTTCTATGAGAATATAAACAATTGAACAACTCTATAACTAGTTTCATTTGAGTCATTTGAACTAGTTGTGATTAAGATGAACAAGGTTGATATGAAAGTGTTCATATGGCTAACTTCGGTTAACTATTGTTGAGCCAACTAATTGTAAACGTTTAGGTACGGTTACCCATATCTAAATATAGGTACATTTCATTTATGTGTAACAAGCTAAGTTCGATCTAACAGTTGAAAGAAATTATCTTGAATCTAATCAGGTTTTCATCTAACAGTGAATAATGAATGCTTTGTTACCAAGGTAACATTGATTTCAAACCCTGATTTGAAGACTATATAAAGGAGAACTCTAGCAACTGGGAAACCTAATCCCTACACCTCCTGTGTGATACTAGTTGCGACTAGAGTCGATTCTCCTTTAACCTAGGTTTTTATAAAACCATTATAGGTTAACGAATTAAAGACTTCATTGGGATTCCGAAGCCAGACCATACTATTTTCTCTATAGTTGCGTGTTCTGATCTTACTTTGTTCTATCGTATTGAGTACTATCTTCTCTATGATTTGCTCGAGTTTTAATATCCGATAGGTAAGATAAAAAGTAGTCACAAACATCTTCGTCTCATTGTTTGTGATTCCAAAATATCTTGTTCCGCTTCCATACGGTTAAGATCGTTGTGAGGTGATTGATATTATTAGGCTGTTCTTCGGGAATATAAGTCCGGTGTATCAATTGGTTCCTGTTCACCTTGATTTATAAAAAATGGAACAAAACTCGTAGGTATTTCTGTGGGAGACAGATTTATCTATTCAATAGACTTTTCTGTGTGAGACAAATTTGTTTATCAAGTCTTCGACTTTGGGTCGTAGCAACTCTTAGTTGTGGGTAAGATCAGCTAAGGGAATCAAGTGCATAGAGTCATGTTGGGATTCAGAGGCGTAAGGAACGCGACTGTACCTTAATCAGTGTTAGATTTGTTAGGGATAAACTACATTTCAGTCCGAAGTTAACTTGTAGTAGGATAGAGTCTGTAGCGGCTTAATACAGTGTGGTGTTCAAATCTAGACTAGGTCCCGGGGTTTTTCTGCATTTCTGGTTTCCTCGTTAACAAAATTTCTGGTGTGTCTGTGTTATTTCTTTTCCGCATTATATTTTTTTATATAATTGAAATATCACAGGTTGTGCGTAGTTCAATTAATTAGATAATCCAACCTTTGGTTGTTGATATAAATTGACTGACACTTGAACATTGGTCTTTGGTACCGTTCAAGTTGTTTCTCATAATAATCAGTCTCGCGGATTTCTATCTGTTTGATTTGCTGATTACATTGAGAAACGGAGATATAACTCTTGGATGTATTTTCCTTGATTGAGTCTGATTGTCTAGTTGATTCTCTTGGAAATATATTGGAGTTTGTCCATACAGATTGCCAAAACAAAATATTAGGTGTGGTTGTTAGCCCCCCGTTTTTTCACCGTTCGCATACGAGTATGCATACTTGGTTCCCGGACCTGAATTATTCTTACAACAGTTTGCATACTGGTATGCATACTGTGCTATATCCAGAAAATGGTTAATTGTTCTAAATTCCCATTTCAATCATTGAAACATTCTTAGAAGACGACAATAGCTGTCTTACACAAACTAATAGCTAATAAGAGATTTTCAAGTGTTCGAATGATTAATACGAAATATTCCGAGTTTACATCAAATGACTGGCTCACACAAATCATGTAAGATGTTACAAGACGATTTTCACATGATCATCTTTTGACTTTCGTCAAGAATAATGATGAACATAGTTAAAGTAAAAAGCTTTCCAACACATATTTTGAGAAAGATATAAGCGAGTTAAACTCAGCTCGAAATATCAAATGTGTATAATTGTAAAGTCGATATAGCTATACGACTTAGTCTCAATTAGGAGATAAAATATAATAAACTTCTGAGTGATAGATGAGTTGAAGTCTCCACATACCTTTTGTTGATGAATTTGCTCCAAGCTCCCCTTAGTAGATCTTCTTCTTCAATCGATGAACGCCGTGAAATCTAAAGCTCAACTACACATTCTATCCTAATCTGAGACATAGCTATAAGTAGACTATAAATCAAGACTTATAGTTTTGACAACTAAACTTGACAAACAAGCTTGAGATAGCAACGCTTGCGAGTTCGACCGAGCAGCGCTCTAACACCACCATAGTTTATGGTGCATATCCTTTACTAAGGATTTTTAACCTTACATGCACGTTTGCAAGTTGGTATGTGTGATCTCGTTAGTTTAGCGATATCAATATACATTCTGAAAATCGATTATCCTTTTTTTCACTTCACATTTCTATTTGTGGAGTATAGTAGTCTATATGATAAAAAATGGGAACACACCACGACATTCCCTGTCGTTCCCTTGGAAAATACTTTTTCCTGTCTCCCCATAACGACGGGAGAATTATCCCATTAGAGTGACTATCTTTAAAACTTCGGATAATTATTGGAAATTCTTGTCCAACATAGTCACTTAATCATTTTCATGACCCAACATTGTACGATGTGGAGTCGTAAGGGCACATATATAATGCAACCAAAAATGCGTAAGTACACAAATGTCAAGCTTGTGTCCAGTTATCGACTGGCACGCAAAGAGTGATTGACCAATAGTGGGTCTAAAATGAATAAGTGAAGATGAGTTTAATATTACATATCCCCAAGCAGTTAAAGGTAGGTTGGTACTCATAACCATGCCTTAGATATCATCGGTAACCTTTGATGATATCCTTTGCAAGACCATGAGGTATAGGATGCTCTGCATTGATCCTATTAATCATGCAATAACCATCAAGTCCTTTTGATGTACACTCGCTAGCATTTACAAGGGGTGGTGATCCCTTACATGTATAATATGTGCTAGTAGTTTTCCAAACGCAAAATTTCTTGGGAACTATAACTAGTCCAAAATGTCAAAACATTACCAGAGCCATAAGTCACTTTAATGGTCCGCATTCTGCATGGATATTTTTCTAAATATCACCTTGTTTTCTTTGTAATATGTATTTTTTTCCCATTTGCATCTAATGCTTTAGAAAACACTTATTGAGAGATATGCTGGTACTTCGCATTTTTGTCAATCTTTTTCCCATTGTATCGTTCACTTCACTCAAATAAAGTGATGTTCGTGTGAGTCCTTTCAAAACATCATATCACTACCAAAGTTCCTTTATGGTTACGTCAAAGCCTCTATGAGTCAATTCCCAGCATTTCATTGTCGGGGTCAATACAGATTCAATAATCCAAATACTATTACATTTCATTAGATTGACTCATTAGTTTCTCTAAAATATGTTTCTTTCCACATACACTAGAGACTACAAAAGATGCAATCAATTACATTCTCATCACTGTGAGTTTCCACATGAAATCCACTTGCCTGGGTTTCTTTGGAATTTAGCAAGGTGTAAATTATCTCTCGGTACATGAAGAGCTTTTGTGACTTTTAATCTTTATTCCATCTTGGAAACAAAGTTTGAGCAGTGCTTCGCTCGATGAGCCAATCATCGTTGTCACACTATAAGGAACTAATTCAACAACTAGTGTATATTCCTTAAGCTAGTGGGAGGTAAACCACTATCTGTTAGAAATCGAGTCTTGAGAGACTTAATAAGTGGTGTAGCCTTATTACGTAACAAAAGTGGGGTTCAACTCAAGTACTTTAAATTGTATGTTACGGTTCAGAGGGGATAATATACATTTGATCAAGATATATCTAAAGTGCTTTAGAGAATTTTTTGTCTCGTGATAATGATGTACTTTTCATAAGTGATGAAAATGGGTCTAGTAACTTAAATCAATTGGTTAAGCAAAGTTATTCTTGCCAATAAAGTTGACGTCTAAAGTATGATCTTCCTATGGAAATCGATTGCTACTATGGTACCTGCATTACATTGCTTATACCAATACTAGTAAAAAGATTCATTCCCAACTCTTTTACTTTGATGCGATCTTGAATTACATTTTAGCTTGATACCATGTTCGGTTGATACCTGTACTTTGGTGTCATTACTACCGCATACAAATATACATCTTTATCTTATAATATATATATATATATGTCCCTTTTCACATGCTTCACATAAATCAGTACTCTTGGCCCTCATTACTTCGAGGTTCTTTCTAATTTCAGTTTTTCTACAATTAACTTAATTTGAGAAAATTCTTCATCTCAACGGGTCAAGAGAATTTCACTTTGCATGACAACCACTTACTTTAGGTTGAATAGATATTAAAGATAGTGAATCTCTTGTTTGCATACTTTAACATATACCGACTCATATCACTTTTTGTGAGTTCTTCCACAAAAGTTGGGATGCATGTGTTTAGAAACACAAGGACATATATAGCTCCACCTTTTAGACAATGGGTTGTCATTGGTAGAAGTTTTGATATGAGATATATTCCTTTTCCAAAAAGAAATGGTTTATACATCAAAAACATAATAATGGTGCTCAAGTATTTCTGAGTCCAAAATATCATTTTTAAGTCGAGTTGGATCCAATTATAAAAGACTTTAATAAAGAACATTAATATGGCTAAATCCACTACAATAATCCCCAAACCAAACTTCTTTATGGTCGCAATGTATGTTTAGAAACCAGATGTCTTGATGGTTCTAAAGTTGAATCGGTCAAGTCAAAATCTAATTAATGATCAGTACCTCGTTAAGAATTATCAATATTTAGCCAGCATGCCAACAATAACGTCATATTTCATACGTTATCAAAGTTTGCAATCAAACAATATGGAAATGTGTAATAGTATTAAGCGTACGTTGCAAAAATGTGATAGAAGAATTAAGACATTGATTTACGAAAGTAATAAACAAGGATTCATACATAAACATAGAACTTAAAACTAATTAATTATTTTATTGCTACATTTTAGGAAAAAAATATGGTAAGAAAATCAAACAATGATGAAACTATATAAGACGAAAAGTGAATGAGGAATGCATCAATCAATTCAAACAGTAAAAAATACAATAACTATATGTTACACGGAGGCATGCGTTAAAACTTGTACAAGACGGATTAATATAGATGTAGTACAATTGAATGGATTACTAGTACATACATATAGTTGCAGTATAGCATATAGAAATGTCGTTACAATCATCATGGATTAATTTTTTTTGAATAAAGCCGTTGCCCATGTTTAACTCTTTATAACGGAAGAATCAGAAAAACACACATAATAGCAAGAGTAAATATCATGGCAATTTCAGATAGTAACACCCTTATGTATATTATAATAAAAAGAATCAATCTAAAGAGAAAATGTATGACTGAGACAACTAAACATGTTGCATAGATGTATACGAGAACAAATCAAATATGACAGATGAAACATATGCATCATTATAAATCACATAGGACAAAATTATGGAATCACTTCATGTATACAATTATTGTCAAATGTGTCAGATAAAAACCGTATGATATCAAATCAATACAAGCATGAGTATACTATGTACATGGTAGAATGGCACACACAAAAATAATATGAATTGATATGTAAAATACGTATAGACATGTATATGATGTACATGGAAGTGAAGCAAATTATATGGCAGAAAACTAGTTAAGATATGACAAAATATAGTTATTATATACCTTTTACGACAAAACAAAGAGGTGAAGGATTTGGACATCGGTTTGATGATACCAAAACAGCGAGTTCGTACTTTTGCTATTCATGAAATGTATTGATGCCCCAGATCGGATAACAGAGCAAACAAATATGGGGATCTGCAATCGTATTTGTTGGTAATGAAACCCTTGTTATGATGGCGGGCTCGTACTTTTAATGGAAAAGTAAAAAAGGAAAAATCAACCATTCAAACTTTTGCTTCACGGTAAACCTCGTGCTTGATAACGTGTTTAAGGAGAATTATAGATGAAACAAGAAAAGATAAGAGGAAGGAGAAGAATAATCTTATTAGGAGATTAGAGTAGAAGCATTACATAGTTTCCTTTATATACAACCCTAGGAATCTAGTTGGACCGCACATCCATGGGCCATAGGCCCTGTAACACTACCTCGTTATTCATTATTTTTCTTTTCTTTTTGTTTTTTCAGGCATGCAGCTTGGTACGTATCCCATTAGCCGTGAAAATTATACCCCCTGTCCACGTACCAAAACAGATTTTATAAAATCTCTTAGATTAAGAAATTTTCTTGATTTCATAATTTATCCATCTATTTTTCCTTTTTTAACCTTTGTCCTACTCCCAACACAATTAACCATGTGTACAACAAATAAGGTTCTATGTGGAAAAACGACCTTGCAGTTTCGCTTATCCAGTGGGACAACCAAAATTTTAAACTTCGCATTTTTACATGGGACAGAGGGAGTAAATAAAAACGCCTTGAAATGTGAGATATATATATATATATATTTATTTATTTTCGGTCCACGAGTTATAACCCCAAAGGTGTCACTATCCATCCACAAAAATCCATCAAAACAAAAGTAATACAAAAACCCCATCAAAACAAAAGTAACGCAAAACCCCCAAAGAATTTGATGAAACCAATTTTGGTTTCATCATAAAATTTGATCAAACATCATAGAATTTGATGAAACCAATTTTGAAATTTGGGGTTTTGTATCAATTTTTAAAAATTTGGGGTTTTTGTATCAATTTATTTAACATGAAGTTTTAATGGATCCCAACATTTGAATGGGGTTTTTGTTCCACAAGTTTGGTCACCTTGGGTTTTTATGACTAGTTCTGTTTTTTTTTAAATTTGTGTATTGGATAAGGTAATTTTTAAAAAAATAATAATGATAAGGATAAAGTTTTGATACATGTGATAAAATGATTTTATTTATTTATTGAGTTTTGATATGTTATAAAGTTTCAATAAAGAAACGCGTGAAAATCTTTTTACCCGATACTCGTTATAAGAAATGTTATATAATGATTTTTTTTTGCTGTCTTTTTAGGACAAAATGTAACTCATCAGCAACATATCCAAAATATACGTAAAGTATAATTGTTAATCGTGCATTATTTCATGGAGACCTGTGTATAATTCACCAACCAGAACCTAAAATTGCCATACATAGTCATTTTATATATTGTAGGAATGAAGAAAGCAATATAAGATTTATAACTAAGTATCTAAATGACATGTTGTTGCATTCTATATAGATACTCATCTTATTTTCTATATATTATTATTTCCTAGTTTTTAGGTCTTTCCTATATTGAGAATATTGATCTCTATATATACCATGAGCTGTGTAACCAATTGAGTAACTTAAAAAATAAGAGATTATTTTATATCTTTATCTTTGAACTTGGTATCAGAGCTAGGGTTCTTGAATCATGGGCAGTGATTCAGAACTATATGAGAAATCTGGCAAACTAAAACATAAAGAGAAGATGGAAACATTTAACAAATCTTCCCCCATTATTATTCAATCTGAAGGTGCAACATTTAGGGAAGGAATTATTCTTGATGAAACCAATTATGATTTGTGGTCACAAATCATGGAGATATATATTGCTGAGAAAGAAAAAAGTTCTTTTATTCTAGGCAAGACGAAAAAATCTACTGAAGAAGACGAGAGATATGAAAAGTGGTACATAGATAATCAAAAAGTCAAGAGATGGTTGTTGATGTCCATGTCACCAGAAATCATGAAGAGATATATTCGATTACCTACTGTTTGAGATATTTGGGAAGCACTATCTAAAACCTTTTATGATGGAGATGATGAACTACAAGTATTTACTCTCAATCAACGAGGGTTTTCTACAAAACAAAATGGCAGAGCATTCTCTATTTATTACAGAGAGCTAACTGAAATCTTTAGATAGTTGGATCATCGTGATAAAGTGGTTATGGAGAATACAAATGATATTGAAACCTATCGAAAATCAATTCAATGACTAAGGGTGCATATCTTCCTTGCTGGGTTAGATGAAAGTTTTGAGCAGATTCGCGGTGAAATATTGAGAAAGGATTATTCCTGAATTGGAATTATGTTACACACTTGTTCGTCGTGAATCTGTTTGACGTACAACGATGGTTTAAGAATCAGAAGAAATTGAACCTTTTGCTATGGTAACTCAGAACTGGTATAATCAAAAGGGATCCTTTCAGAGACATTCAAAGGAGGTGAAATACTCTACACTCAAGTGTACCCATTATAATCAAACTGAACATACAAAAAGCATTTTTTTTAAGCTGGTTGGATATCCAGAATGGTGGGATCAACATCTCGAGAGGAAGAAGGAGTCAAAGATGAATTCTAATGTTGCTTAGGTTTCAACAAAGAAACAAAAGGATTCGATGGTAACATCTGCAGTTGCAAGAGCAGGTAATGATGGTAAGGTTTTAATATCTCTTCACTTGTTTTGAATAATTCATGGATAGTTGATTCCGGGTCTACAGACCATATGACATTGATTCTAGAAAATTCATCCATTAAACCATCTATACAAAAAACAGTCTCCACTTCAAATAGCTCGCAAGCTCCAATAACTGGTGAAGGATCAGTATTCCTCACTGAAACTATGAACTTAGATTATGTCTTGGTAGTTCCAACCTTAAATTGTAATTTGTTATCAGTCTCCCGAATAACTAATACTTTACATTGTGTGGTAATTTTTTGTCCTGACTCTTGTGTATTTAAGGACAACAAAACGAGGCCAACGATTGGTTATGGTGTTAAGCATGGGAAGCTATATTACTTGGATATAGTATCGAGTAGTTTTAATAAGTTGCGTCAAGCTCTACTTATTGATGGTTCCAAGGGGGAGAGACAAAAATCTCAAATCTTGTTATGGCATCGACGATTGGGACATGCGTCGTTTGGATATTTGAAAAAGTTATTTCCTAGTTTGTTTGCAAACCTTGATATCTATAGTTTTCATAGTGAAGTATGTGAACTTGCAAAAAGACATCGTGCTTCTTTTCCACTATCTTTCAATAAGAGTCCAGTTCCTTTTATGGTTGTATATTCTGATGTTTGGGGGCCATCTAAAGTCAATACTTTGGGTGGTTCAAACTGGTTTGTTACGTTTATTGATGATTGCACCAGGATGACTTGGGTGTGTCTAATGAAGACTAAAAGTGAAGTTACTTCATTATTTCAACGGTTTTATAAAATGATTAGTACTCAGTACAACAAACAAGTTCAAGTACCGCGTAGTGATAGTGGTGGTGAATATATGGATTCACATTTGTTGGAGGGTCATTGAATTATTCATCAAAATACATGTTCTAATACACCTCAGCAAGATGGAGTAGCTGAGAGAAAAAATATTCACCTATTGGAAGTTGTCCGTGCTTCATTAATAGAAGCATATATGCCATTGTCATACTGGGGTGAGGCACTTACTTCTGCAACATATCTTATATATAGAGTACCTTCTAGTACCATTGTGTTTCAGACACCATATCAAGCTCTTACTGAAGCAGTTGTCGCTCCAACTGTTCCAAATTCACCACCTCGGGTGTTTGGTTGTGTAGCTTTTGTACATCTATTCAAGAATCAGCGTGATAAGTTGGCTCCTCGAGCTTTGAAATGTGTAATTGTAGGATATACAACAACAAAAAAGGGATACCATTTTTATCATCCTCCAACCAAACGAATGTTCGTTACTTTGGATGTTGTATTTTATGAAGATTCCATGTATTTTCATGTGAGTCCGAACTTCAGAGGGAGTACCACAAGGAAATTCAGACTCTTAACTATGATGACAATATATCTGATACCGATGTATCTGTTATTACTGGACCTGATGACATAATCAGTCAATCTGCTGATGAAGAAATTATAAGAGATGAAGAAGTTTCAAGAGAGGAAACAAAAACATGAAATGCAGTATCAGATCAAAATACTGAAATTCAAGAAGAAGTTCTAAGAGAAGAAATTTTAGAGTCTACAGTACTTCAAGAAGATGAAACACCTAACCAATCGTTTGCCGAGGATGTTCCTGAATCATCACGAAAATAGCTTTCACAGCGCATAAACAGAGGTATTCCTAAACCCACATATGAACCAGAAATCTCTAGTAAGGTCAAGTACCCTATGAGCCATTATGTCTCTACCCACCATTTGTCTGAAACAAATAAGGCATTCGTGAATCAACTATCTACTTTTTTTATTCCTAACAATGTGCAGAAAGCATTAGCTCATCCAAAATGGAAGGCAACTATGGAAGAAGAAGATAAATCCTTAAGAGAAAATTCTACTTGGGATTATGTTGATTTTCCAGAAGGAAGAAAGATTGTGGAATGTCGTTGGATCTTCACAATTAAATACAAGGCAAATGGTGAGATTGAACGTTATAAAGCAAGATTAGTTGCTAAGGGATACAACCAAACTTATGGGATAGATTATACTGAAACTTTTGCTTCTTTAGCTAAAATCAACATAGCGCGAGTCTTGTTATCTCTCGCTGCAAACTTGGACTGGCCTTTACAGTAGTTCGATGTAAAAAATGCTTTTTGCATGGTGAATTATCCGAAGAAGTTTACATGGAGCTTCCGCTAGGTATTCCGATTTCTTCATCCCATAGTAAAAAGTTATGTAAGTTAAACAAATCATTGTATGGACTGGAACAATCTCCAAGAGCATGGTTTGGAAGATTTACCAAGTCTATGAGGAACTTTGGATATCGTCAGAGTAACTATGATCATACTTTGTTCATAAAGAAAAAGAAAGATAAAATTACAGCTCTCATCATATATGTGGATGACATGGTGGTGACAGAATATGATCCAGAAGAGAGGAGATCTCTACAAAACTACTTGTCCAAGGAATTTCAAATGAAAGACCTTGGTTCGCTAAAATACTTCATTAGGATTGAAGTATCTCGATCTAGTAAGGGAATTTTCTTGTCACAGAGAAAATATATCCTTGATTTATTACAAGAAGTAGGCATGTCAGCATGTCAACCAGTTCATACACCTATAGAGGAAAGGGTGAAACTATGTATTGAGCCTGATCAAGTACCTGTTGATAAAGGAAGATATCAAAGAATTGTAGGAAGATTGATGTATCTATCTCAAACGAGGCCGGATCTTGCTTATGCACTTAGTGTTGTTATCCCATTTATGCACAATCCAGGAGAGCAACACATGGATGTACTTATACGTATCTTGCGGTATTTGAAGTCTGCTCCTGGAAAAGGGATTTTATTCCCTAAAAATGAAGATTGTCGAAAAATTGTGGCATATACAGATTCAGACTATGCAGGAGAAATAGATGGCAGATGCTTTACTGCGGGCTACTTTACCTTTGTGGGAGGTAACCCAGTTACATGGAGAAGAGAAAAACAGTATGTTGTTTCACGTTCAAGTGCAAAGGCTGAATTTAGAGGTATGGCGAATGGTATCTGTGAAACATTGTGGTTAAAGTTTCTTCTCAAGGATATGGGGTTTCTTCTTAAGGAACCAATTCTTTTGTATTGTGATAATAAAGCTGCATGTGATATTGCTCATAATCCTGTACAACATGATCGTACTAAACATGTGGAGGTTGATAGATTTTTCATCAAAGAGAAGCTGGACAAGAAGATTATTGAGTTTCCACCGATTCTTTCTGTAGATCATCTCGCTGACATCCTTACTTACTCGGTATCGAGTAAGCAGTACTTAAGTTTTCTAGACAAGTTGGGCAAGTGTGATATCTACGCACCAACTTGAGGGGGAGTGTTGTATTATATATATAGGGTAGATACTCATCTTATTTTCTATATATTATTATTTCCTAGATTATAGGTCTTTCCTATATTGAGAATATTGATCTATATATACCATGAGTTGTGTAACCAATTGAGTAACTTAAAAATAAGAGATTCTTTTATATCTTTATCTTTGAACTCATGTATGATAGTCAAACAGTCGAACAATTTGAGAACCACTATCAAATGAAATTTGCATTGTTTGAAAGAATCAGTTGAAAGCTTATTGATGAGACAAATTGTGTAGGCATGTGAGAAAAAGTGAGTTTTCTTCTTCGAAACACCATTGATGCATGAGACTATTTGAGTTTATCTAAGTCCTTACTCATTACATGTGAAAACTCATGTTGCACCCAGAATATAGGATAGTCCTTCCAATGTTGTGGGTGAGTATATTTAAATAGGAAAATAACAACCATTAAATATATGAAACTATATTACAGGTTAATGGACGATCATTTTGGACCACGTTATTTACGCAAGCCAACTTATGCGGACATCTAGAGGATTTTGAAAGAAAATAAAGAAAGGGGGTTCTTTGATATGTTAGGATGTGCAAACAGTTATCACTAATTGTGGAAGAATTTTCCGAATCCTCATCATAAGACACATAGTGGAAAATTTAAATAGTCTTTTCGCTTGTTGTTGAAGCATTGATACATTTATTTTTTTGTACATATGGGATCCTTCTTCTTTGATCCTCCAGGCACATGTAGTGATCTAAATATCTCGACGGTTCAATCTTATTTCAAGATATTGAGCACGATAATAACGTACATTTTAACCACTAAAAAGACGAGGGTACCCAAATACACCACAATCTTTAATTTATCCACCTATAAGTCCTCTTACCGAAAGTGATTATCTATGGAAAAAGTCGAGACAATACTACAAATCCTTATTCACACTTTGTGTGATTGTCTATGAATACGATATCGAGACAATACGAAAACCAAAATGTGATTACTTGATAATAGGTTCGGACTTAACCAAACTCTATAGGATCAATATCAAGTAAAGCGGATTTAACGTTTGTGTATTTTACTTCTAATTATAGTAAACAATTATAATTGCGGAAATAGAAAAGTAAAAGACACAGCAAGATTTTGTTAACGAGGAAACCGCAAATACAGAATAACCCCGGGACCTAGTCCAGAATTGAATACTCTAAGAATTAAGTCGCTATACAAAATCTAAACCAAATTCGTATAGTTGAGACCAAACAACTAACCTTAGTTCAATTAGTTTCTTCAGTATCCTTGCGCTTCCGACTTCGATGAGTGCACGCACTGGAACAATTCCTTTAATCATATTCCAAACAGTATAGGAACAACAAATCTGTTTGGTAATAACTCTATTGATTCTTTAAGATAAAGATATCTCAAGTCATATGCAAAGGCTCTTCCGTTTAATCTAATAAACTCCTTTGCCTGTTAGATCAATTTATCCAATAACTACCGAAGCAGTCAAGTTTAGATTTTCAATCAATCAATTTAGATTCCAACAAGAAACTATAAGGTGATGCCGATCTCACGCAACTAATCAATCGAATAAATACGATTCTAGTTAGATCCCATCCGATCAAGGTTTATGCTACACAAAGATATGAGACACCAATAAGAAATCTTCTTCATCTTCAAATCTTCTTTAATCTTTAATTAAACCTGCACAACACCACTTGAATCTCTTGTGATCAATCACGCACAGAACGGAGTCTGTTAACAATGGATTATCACAAGATGTCTTTAGATCTACAAATAGTTCTAAAGATCCTGTCGATACTTCGATCTAGTTTGAGTTAATCTTATATTAGAAGAGAAGATTCTCAAGAATAACAAACTAGGTGCAATCAAAGTTCAACAACCGTTAGTCAATCAAATCAATCAAAAACTAATAAACTGCAATTATCTAGTTTCCCACCAACTGTACCCGAAGAGCTTCTTGATCCCACAGAAGTCTTTAAACGGGCGGTCGTAAGAGATTTCACATAATTATTGTACTTTCCTCTCCGGATAGACGGCTCCACCAGAAACAACAAAAAGATGAAGTTTGCCTGGATCTTAGGATATTTTGCTAGAAATGCAAACTTAGGTATTTATAGAACAAGGATGTTTGGACACCAATGAATTTCCAAAACCGAAAGTATACTCAAGATATGCAATAAATGCCCATTCGGTTTTAATAATTCCAGGAAATGCTTTGTCCAATATTTTCCCAAATCTCTCAATAGAAAATCTCCAATTAGTAAATGCACATTACTAATTTTTATTCTCTAGTGATATGCATTTAATTGCTGGTAATTAAAGCATATAAAACTAACAACCTTAATTAAAAGATTCTTAATTTATTTCGGAATGGGATCTCCTTGAGTAATTAAGGAATATCTTTGAACAATAAAAGATAAGAGTTACTGTTCGTGTTCAAAGTATGTTGACATCTTTTCTTTGTAAATCATCTTTCATATTTACAATCTTGGAATCGATTATACCACACTTCCAAACAAGTTTAGAATTGGTTCATCTTTATTCCAAGACAACTATATGATTGATAAAATATCAAATCAAATTCATGGGTGTTAGAGAACTGATCGGTCGATCTCACAAGCGTTTCTATCTCAAGCTTGTTTGTCAAGTTTAGTTTCCAAAACTATAATTCTTGATTTCTAGTCTACTTATAGCAATGTCTCGGATTAGGATAGAATGTGTAGTTGAGCTTTAGACTTCACGGCGTTCATCGATTGAAGACGAAGAAATACTAAGGGGAGCTTACGGAACTTCATCAACAAAAGGTATGTGGAGACTTGAACTCATCTATCACTCAGAAGTCTATTTCTATTATATCTCCTATTGAGACAAAAGTCATATAGCTATATAGACTTTATATTATACACATTTGATATTTCGAGCTGAGTTTAACTCGCTTACATATTTATCGAAATATGTGTTGGTAAGCTTTCGCTTTAACCAAGTTCATCTTATATTCTTGAAAAAAGTTAAAAGATGATCATGTGAAAATCGCCTAGTAACATCTTACATGATTTGTGTGAGACAGTCATTTGATGTAGACTCGGAATGTTTCGTATTGATCTATTGATCACTTGAAAATTGCTTTGAATCTAATAGTTTGTGTGAGACAGCTATTCCCGTCTTCCAAGAATGTTTCAATGATTAAAATGGAGTTTAGAACAATTAACCATTGATTGGATATAACACAATATGCGTACTTGTATGCTAACTATTGCAAGTTATTCCATGTCGGGGAACCATAGTATGCATACTCTTATGCGTACTGGTTTAACAGTTGAAGTCCGGGAACTTAGTATGCACATGCGTACTGGCGTAACAGTTCAAGTCTGGGAATTTAACTGAGTTCGGTCATGAACGACAGTATGCGTACACGTTCGCATACTGGCGAACCCAGACCAAGTCCGGCTACTTAGGTATGCGTACCCATTTGCATACTTGAGTAGGTTATGTTCTAAAATCAGCTTCTTCATGAACTAATACATTTATATAATAAGGAATGCAATCTTTTGCAAACCGTGGCTATAATGTTCATAAATTGATTCGAGTTAATCAAAATCGTTTTTGCTTCAATTATGTCTTGTATACTTCCATGAGAATATAAACAATTGAACAACTCTAGAACTAGATTCATTTGAGTCATTTGAACTAGTTGTGATTGAGATGAACAAGGTTGATATGAAAGTGTTCATATGGCTAACTTTGGTTAACTATTGTCCGATAGGTAAGATAAAAAGCAGTCACAAACATCTTCGTCTCATCATTTGTGATTCCACAATATCTTTTTTCGCTACCATACGATTAAGATTATTATGAGATAATTGATATTACTAGGCTGTTCGTCGGGAATATAAGTCCGGTGTATCGATTGGTTCCTGTTCACCTTGATTTATCAAAAGACGGAACAAAAAACTCGTAAGTATTTCTGTGGGAGACCGATTTATCTATTCAATAGACTTTTCTGTATGAGACAGATTTTTTTATCAAGTCTTCGACTTTGGGTCGTAGCAACACTTAGTTATGGGTGAGATCAGCTAAGGGAATCAAGTGCATAGAGTCCTGCTGGGATTCAGAGGCATAAGGAACGCGACTGTACCTTAATCAGTGTGAGATTGGTTAGGGATCAACTACATTCCAGTCCGAAGTTAACGTGTAGTAGGCCTGAGTCTGTAGCGGCTTAATACAGTGTAGTGTTCAAATCTGGACTAGGTCCCGGGGTTTTTCTGCATTTGCGGTTTCCTCGTTAACAAAATTTCTGGTGTCTGTGTTATTTCTTTTCCGCATTATATTTTCTATATAATTGAAATATCGGATCCCGCAGAGTATAAAGAACCCAATCCTGACAGAGTATAAGATTAGCTGAGGCATTAGTTTGGCAAAGCAATGGGGTACTTCGGCTGTACTAGAGGGGTTAGGCAGGGAGACCACAGTTTGTGTGTAGTTCAATCAATTAGATAATCCAACCTTTGGTTGTTGATATAAATTGATTGACACTTGAACGTTGGTCTTTGGTACCGTTCAAGTTGTTTCTCATAATAATCAGGCCCGCGAAGTTCTATCTGTTTGATTTGGTGATTACATTGAGAAACATAGATATAACTCTTGGATATATTTTCCTTGATTGAGTCTGACTTTCTAGTTGATTCACTTGGAAATATATTGGAGTTAGTCCATACATATTTCCGAAACAAAATATTGGGTGTGGTTTTAGACCCCCGCTTTTTCAATGGGTTTAATCGGTTCTACCAATCACTGGGATCGGTTATACCTTAATATGGAACACTTGTGATCGGTCACACAAGTTACCAGGACCGGTTACATCAGTTACCAGGATCTGTTACTTCAATTACCAGGACCGGTTACCATATACACATGGTATTTCTTGTGATCGGTCACACCAGTCACTAGGTTCGGTTACACCAATTACCAGGATGGTTTACACCAATTACTAGGACCGGTTACACCAATTACAAGGATCGATTACACAACTTTATTGTGATCGGTCACACCAATTACAAATATCGATCATACCATCTCAGGTGATTACTTAGGATCAGTTACACTAATTAATCAAAACTAGTCATACCAAATCATAAGTTAGTGTTTTGGGGTAACAACTGATTCTGCTGGTTTTGGTTGATGAGAAACGAATTCAAACCTTAAACAAATGCACTGCACGGGAGTACTTTAGATTCGAGAGATCAATCTGTACAATCCTGGCCTAAACCAAGAAATGGCCGTTCCAGTCTTGCTTCGGTCACAAAGTGAAGGAGAAGGGTTGATCTTAGGGAGGGAAGCGAAGAAGGTGTTGAGATCAAAATATTAAATTTTTAGGGTGTGGCTGTTTTATGACTTGTATCAGAATTTGGAACTTGCTTGCGGAATGTAAGCTATCAGTTCTTTGACGATTTTATGGATACTGTGTTGTTGTTAACCAAAACTCCGTTGTTTGTCGAAATAGGTTGAAAACCTATTTATACAAGTCATTGAGCACCCTTGATCTCGTAGGAAGCGGAGACCGTTAAGTAGTGGAGAAGTGGGGTTGTGTAGAAGCGGTTTACCATCACGTTCCCATTGTGAGGGGAAACGAACGTGATGGTAAACTGGTCAGCCTTACACCCACTATCTTCTTACTGCTATTTAATCGTTTGTTATTTCCTGACACTTTCTTGTAATGGGCGCATTGCACGCCGCATGTTGTAAACCGCCAGACCAATACCCTGATGAGTATCCCCCAGTTTGTGACATGTTTGATGTCTCGAGTGTTTCGTGGAAAAATATGCAACAAGTTGCTGAGTGGGTATAATGTGCAAGACCCAGTTATTCCGACCAATCACGCGCAAGCTAGGCAGCACAATGGCATAGTGGCGCCTACACAGTGGCATAGTGGCAATGCGGCGCCTGTTAGTGGCACAATGGAAATGTGGCGCCTGTTAGTGGCACAATGGCAATGTGGCGCATGTAAATGGATAAATGGCGAGGTTATGCCTGCCAATGGCGTAGTGGCAAGGTGGCGCCTTCCAATGGCATAGTAGCAAGGTGGCGCCTGCCAATGGTGTAGTGGAAAGGTGGCGCCTGCCAATGGTGTAGTGGCAAGGTGGCGCCTGTCAATGGCGTAGCGGTCAAAGTGGCGCCTGCCAATGGTGTAGGGGCAAGGTGGCGCGGTACGGCGGCATCTTTGCAAATACTGCCTTGGATGTTTTGATTAATGATACCATGGCAAAGCCATAACGTGGGCAGGTCCATGGACGATCATGTGTAATCATAATATGGCGCGGGCTCTATTCTTTAGGGTCTCCTGGGTCCCATATGGCTTGTGGCATGTTGTGGGCCTAGAGTGGTATAATTGGGCCATGACTAGAAAAATAAGGGTTCCCTTTGGTTTGACCAAAGCCATTAGCATATTGCTACAGCGGAATGGCATGGCCTGCCAATTGGCATACTGGCGCGATTTGGCAGGTTTTCTAGCCAATTGTCATGGCGCCTGTGATGATTACCAGGCACGGTTTGGGATGGTTTGTAGATGATCCCAACACTTGGGCGCAGAATGCAGCAACGGTGTTTGCACGCTGCTTGTGGTGGCATGGTGATGCCTATTTGGTCGCGTTAGGAAGCGGCTAAACTTAATAAATCAAGTGGCCAAATTGTACGGTCATGATTGTTTTTTGGAGACTGGCGTGGGACGTCTAGATTAGATTCCTAATGGAATTAGGCGCATCGACCCACCAACTTCAAACTTTATTAAAAGCGCGTGTGGCGGGTTTTGAGCGATCTGATTGGTTTATGGGAGAGGGGGCCGGCAAGAGAAACATGGAGCGTGGCCAACGGCCACAGGCGGCACCCATTGGGGCAGATTGGCCGGCTATGTGGCGTGGCCACACCTCCTTTGTCATTGCTCCTGTTTTCCACAGTCCCTCTTTTGTTTCTTGTTTTCTGGTAGGATTTTGCTCCTACTAGCTCCATGGCGGATCAGTTTCCTAGCTTACCTAGGTTTGGCCTCGACCAATATGGTTCGAGATATTTGCACAAGGCGCAAAATACCTAATTTTGCAAATTAATTAGGCCGAAAACTTGAATCTTGTGAGTTATCACAAAATTGAACAAATTTAACAAATTCTGCGTGTTGACACAAAATTCTTTTATTCTCAGAGAGCAGTTAGCGCGTCTTCTGATTGAGTATTTTCATGCAGACCTTAATTTTGATACTTCGGGAAATTCATGCTACTCAGCTGCGAGTGAACACTAATTGTCATGTCATACCAATTCTAAGGGTTCAGCTAGGGAACATAGCATAGTAAAATACTCAATTAACAATACACTAATGAGTAATGCAGGCGAGAGTTTTATAGAATGTTTGGGATTGTTGCTACATGCACCATTCTGAATAAATATACTGAATTTCTCAATAAATGTGTGAGTAGAGAGGCCCGGGAACTCATTACTTTTAAATGGCTCAGTCCTTTTGCAGACGGTGCATTAAATACAGGGTTTTACAATTTTAGCCATGAAATAAAAACCACCATCAACAGTTAGGCATTGTGATTAGTTATACCAAGATACATAACAAGTTACGATCGATTCTACCATATCACACATATTGGTAATCCAAAGATTTGCAATGAATAACAATACCAATAAGCCTAGCGATTTCCCTTTCGATTCATAAAACAAGTTCATGAATGTACTTCCTTTAAACAAATGTATAACATTGTTTCCTAGGATGAAATATTCACCTTTACCTATACACATAATCATAACAGCATTCATAAGATTATGTCGATGTCATATCTTCGAAATTCAAAGTTATACTTCGTAGTCTAATTCCTTAATACTATGGTCATGTGATCATGTCTCACTACTAGAGTAAAATATTCATGCACAGCTTCGCAGTTATGTTTTCAATATAGCACAACTTGAAAGATACGTTAGGAATAAAACAGTTCAAGTCAATATTACTAACCTCAAGAGGAAGGATGATGTCGTCGTTATAGCTCGTTACTTCTTCACGTTCTTCAGGTCTTCGAGTAATACTTGCATGTCTCAATATTCCTAGACTTTGTAGTCTAACCTATACGAAGTTGTCTCTAGTACATAATCAAATGACTCTTAGATGAGTTTTGATTCACTAAAATATGACAACCAAACTTGACATACCAATGCTTGGTGGGTTCAACCGAGCTATGCTCTAACAATCTCCCCTTTTGTCAATTTTAATGAGAAAACTCTTAATACATATGGATAAACAAATTACAAGAATTCATTATACATACGCTTGATTCCAAGTTTCAACAGCACAATAACCTGCATATATTAAATCAATAAATGCCGCTGTTGACATCTGAATAACAAAGCTTATACTCCCCCTAAAGGTAAGATATGTAGATATTCAATCCTAACATCTTTGTTATTCCCCCTTTGTAGTCAAGATAACTACACAACAATATGATATGTTTCCCCCCCTTAGTCAATGCTTTACTCTTTCGTTAGATATAACATTTAAGCATAATTGTCCTTTCCTCAGTGATTGTAAATCACTTGTTTACTCCATATATTTATCCCCCTTTTTGTCACAAAATGACAAAGGTTCGAGCAAATAAAGGTCAAACCGAAAGGATCTTACAAATCTAAAAGACTTGTACACTGCCTATAAGAGTTAAGCACGAAGGTTTCACATACCACTTTAGATAACAAATATTAAAACCGAAACTACAAGTAATTTAGTTTTAATATGTTATCAAGGAAAACTATTTCCCGAAGAAATTTTCCCTAATAGTTTAACAATTTGACTAAGAAACTTAGTTCCCTTGTTAAACCGATTGTACACATACAATCGCTTATTTCAATAAGACCAAAATAAAGATCATAATTAAATTTATTTCTCTCATCATGTTCTAATTATTTAGACAATAACTTAGACCTTTCTCTTTAGACAATACAAGTACTAGGTTAGTTAACTAGTATTTCTTGTCAAGGCATTCGATTAGACTTGAATTACCGAATCCTTCAATTTGATAAGTCTAACTAAGATCAGAATTAACTTAGTTTCTCTTATCCGGAATCGAATTGGACTAAACAAATGATCCCGTATTTTGTTAAGCCATAAACAATACATACAAACCAAAATAAATTGACTTGCACAATTATTTTCTTAACCGGAAGCAATTAAAACAAACATATACATTATAGCACCGCAATTGCACTGAAATTTCGTTAAGCAAAAACACTTGATACCAAACAATAAAGAAGATACCAAACAATAAGTCAAATGAATTGACATAGTTTTTCTTAACCAGAAACAATTGAATCACACACACACACATCCATACACATCATAATGGAATATATCAATTGTACCGAAATTTTGTTAAGCAAAAGCAAAATAGGCTTTTCTTAAACAGGAAAACGATTAACTAACAAATTCGTTACCTCAGATTCCGCATACTCCTCTCCTCAGAAAGATATATCATTAAGCGCAAGTTCAAGTTAGAACTCTCCTCCAGTTTGTTGTCATCCTCTCGCAAGAACAAAAGAACAACAACAAAAGCAACCTTTACCAGAGAAAGGTTGAATCGGTTTTAACTAATGCGTTCCAATAGCAAAAGTTGAAAACCCGAAACACATATGTTTATGCAAAACACAACTCATGTAAACTTAAATTGATTCGACATATTGTGACTTTTTACATAAGAGTTTCAATCGGAACAACTTATGATCCTTTGATAAAGCCTACCAACAACGGCTAGAACTTAATCCCGCTAAATCAAAAAACCACACAAACCATAAGGGTTCACATCATATGAGATCGAATATTAAGATTTTGAAAACCGAAATCAGACATCCCATAAACCGAAAACACATAGCAAATATATAGACATTCAAGCACGGGCTATGTAATTGGAAACTATCACAATAAAAATTATAAACTAATAATTTTATTCATAAATAATGATAGTTTTATTCAAAAATAGACCTTATACAATAATCGAAATAAATCAAAAACTGTTGTTTATTTTCTTGGATTAAGTATTACAAAAAATAACGTAATCTCTAGTGGTGCTCTTATTGTTCATTGAGGTTTTTTCACTGTTCAAACTCTTGAAGCATGTCTTGAGAGACTTGTCTGCAACCACTTCCTGTTTTTCAAGCTTTTCAACTTGAACCTTCATGTCTTCAAGATCAACTTTTGTTTCCTCAATCCTATCCTTGAGCCAACTTGATTTCGAACCGTCATTATGAGATTGGTTCTTAGTTCTTCAAAACCATGGATATAGTCAATCATACTATCAGAAGGTATCCACTTGGTTTTTGTTGGATCTTGAAGATTGTAAGCAAACAGACATGACTCATCTTGTGGTCCAGCTGAACTATCGGTATCATAATCAGACATGATTTTTGATATGATCTTCTTCTTCCTTTCTGTATTGATTCATTGACAATCCTTAACCTTTTGAGCTTCCTCCTTATTTGCCTTTATAATACTGCGAGTTATTGGAGGCATGCTCAGGGACTTAAATAAGAATTAGTCAGGGTTTCCCAATACAAGCAAGAGAAAGTATCTCTTAAGAAGAGACAACTTTCGGACCGAAAATACAAAGGAAATTCCGAAAATATATAAAGAATATATTTTGTTTCATATATCCAAACTTCTCATGCTGGAAGGTTTATTAAAATTCGAAAATTTCAAATAAAACCTATTTTTGGAAGATCATGATAAACATGAACAACTTTTTAGACAAAAATGGATTCACAGCTACCCAGAAAATTGTCACAGATTTTTCTTTGATAAAAACATAAACTAAAGATTGTGCTCTCGTTTTATGTGCTTTCTCATCCCAAAAGTTATGAGCAGGAACTAGGATGAGAGTGCACAATCTCCATACAACTAGGTTGTATCGGAGTAAGCGTTTTCTTGCTTACAACGAGTATCAGAAACATAGTTCATGTTTCTCATTGGAAATTTCTGGCCAAAGTATTTTCTCCCAAGAAGATGATCCTTCCATGATCTATGAACATGAGGAGAAACAGTACTGATGTGTGAATTTTCAGAGATAGCTAGATCTCTCTTAATTTTATCAATGAGATTTTCATAAGATTTTTTTCTAAGGATTTCCTTATTATGCACATCAGTATGATTATCTGAAACAATTACCGAAAATTCCTGATTATTTCCTTTGGCAAAGATTTTCTCTTTCCCTTTCTTCTGGAATCGTTCTTCATGCAAACAAAGACTGTTTTGACATGAGTGAGGAGGAACCTTTTTCCAAAAGTGATTATCAACTCTTACTTCTGATCCTTTTGAGTTGAACTTATCAGTTTGGGGTATATTCTGTCTTTCTATTGAGAAATAATCTTTCAGTTGTTTAAGACAAGAAACTTCTTTTAATACTTTTACCACAGTATTTTGAAGAAGTATAAGTTTCCTGTCAAGTGACTGAAAGTTGTATTCCTTAAGATATTTTTCACGAAATCGGTTCAAAGTTTCCTTTGGACAAGATTTCGTTTGATCATCAGTTGTTGTAGAAGATGGTTCTTCATTCTCTTCTGACTTGATGTAGTTAAACAACCTTCCATCATCATGATCTGTTTCAGACATGATCAAACAAGTCTTGTTATCACGATCTGTAAAAGTTGAGCAAGGACTTTTATTTTCCTCATCAGAAGAAATTATAATAGAATCATTAGTCAGAGTCATATGATGAATCTTTTGATCTTGAGTAAGAGATTTACCAAGAGCTTCTACTTTGACAGTGAGATTCATTCTCTTTGGCTAGAATATTTAGTTGCATGTCTTTTTCTCTGATTTCTTGCTTAAGAAGATTATATTATGTCTTTAATATTAGCATTCTTGTAGACAGAGATCTTATAAGCTTTAGGAGTTTTACCAACTCTTTATCACTATCTTCTTTTCCATAAGAGATAGACTCAGATGCTTTCGTAACTCCTGGATTATGAGTTACCGAAGTAGGAGCATCTTCAACATTTGAGTATTCATACTCTCGCATAACGTTAACTCAATCAGACATAGATTCAATTCTTATAGGATGGATCGCACCAAACACAGATTGTTAGATCTTTTCGTGTTTGCCTGCTCTGATACTGATTGAAAAGACGAGGGTACCCAAATACATCACAATCTTTAATTTATCCACCTATAAGTCCTCTTACCGAAAGTGATTGTCTATGGACAAAGTCGAGACAATACTACAAATCGGTATTCACACTTTGTGTGATTGTCTATGGATACGAGATCGAGACAATACGACAACCAAAGTGTGATTACTTGATAATAGGTTCAGACTTAACCAAACTCTATAGGATCACTATCAAGTAAAGCGGATTTAACGTTTGTGTATTTTACTTCAAATTATAATAAATAATTATAATTGCGGAAATAGAAAAGTAAAAGACACGGCAAGATTTTGTTAACGAGGAAACCGCAAATGAAGAGAAAACTCCGGGAGCTATTCCAGAATTGAATACTCTAAGAATTAAGTCGCTATACAAAATCTAAACCAACTTCATATAGTTGATACCAAGCAACTAACCCTAGTTCACTTAGTTTCTTCAGTATCTCTGCGCTTCCAACTTCGATGAGTGCACGCACTAGAACAATTCCTTTGGATCGTATTCCAAACAGTAAAGGAACAACAAATCTGTTTGGTAACAACTCTATAGATTCTTTAAGATAAAGATATTTCAAGTCATATGCAAAGGTTCTTCCGTTTAATCTAATAAACTCCTTTGCCTTGTTAGATCAATCTATCCAATAACTACCGAAGTAGTCAAGTTTAGATTTCTGTCCAAGCAGACATGCTCAATTCATGAGTCTTAGAGCATTCTTCAATCATGCTCGACTCAACAATATTAAGACTCATCGTCTAATCAAGTCAATAACTGACTAATTAAATACATGTCTGCCTTGCAGACTCCATAATCATGAGACATCAATCATGTCACATGGGGGGATATTAACTAGGGTTTTGGTCTGGCGACCTACGACTTTGTGTTCACCCACGATGAGAAATGTGAGTAATTCGTCCAAGAAGTTAGAGGAGTTTGCAAAGTAGTGGGTGGACAATCAACCAAGTCTCCGCACGACGTGGAACTGGTTTAACTACGATTCCCCACTTTCCCACTCTTTCACTCCAGCAACTGTCACACTTCATGGGATCAATGTGTCTACTATTCTTGCAATATAAATGAGTCTCTGAATCCATGATTGAAATAACAAGAACTATCGTCTAAGGAAAGAATTCTCACCTGCACAAGAATACTCGTCTGAGCAATCACTCTCAACAGGGCAAATTCAGTCAATCAGAACTTTTCTTATTTCTTCACGTAGAATATACAACACATCCACAATCCTTGATTATCATTGATCTCACACACTTCTTAGCTTCCCTCCCACAGATCGACCCATCCTCTCTTGTGACCGAATTGAATCTGGAATGACCATTGTCTTGGTTTTAGCCGGGGTCATACAGATTGATCTCTCGAACTCAAAGCACTCCAGTGCAGTGCATCTATTTGCAAAAGGTTAAAGCAATTTGCTCCTCCGCACGGTCGTCTCTTCACTTTCCTATAAAACCAGTAAATCGTTTTCTCCCATCAACAGATTGGCGACCACAGTGGAGATTAATCTCTCGGTTGCAATCCCAATTTTCACAAAGATGGTTGATCTTAGGTCAAGCTCAATTACAAATCCTAACCCAAACAACGTTAGCACTAGCAACAATGGTAGGTATTCCAGTCACTCTTCCCGTTTACAACAACGGCGCTACTGATACTACCCCTCAAATCAAAAATACCGGTGTCCATGCTGAAATCAACATTGACAACAATCCTCTCTTCGGCTGAGCTCCTGAAGAAATCAGAGAAGATCCACCTACCATAGCTGATCTCATGAAGGTTCAGGAAGTTCTCTCCAAGAATTAGACAGACATGGCTCCAACACAGAAAGAGTTATGTAGTTACCTCAAAACTCTCATGGACAGACTATCGTCCGAGCAAACTCATCCCCAACGTGACAAAGGAAAAGCCCCCTCAACAGCTGATCCTAACATCTACCCAATCCAGATTCTTGAAGATGATGAAGTCACTATAGACAACCTTCCAGTGAAAGAGTCACCCAACTTTATCACTCGTGAAGACTTAGAGCGCCTCTTGGAAAACCGTGGAAAAGATAAGACATCCTCAGTCCATCGTCACCAACCTCCATACCCTGATGCTATACAGAGAATTCCTCTTCCAAAAGGAAGTGCATATACTTGGTATAATAACATCGCACCAGGAAGCATCACCAGTTGGGGAGAAATGGTTAATGCTTTCTATCGGAAATACTTCTTCGTCTCGGAGTTGGTTACTCTCTCAGATTTAGGAAGAATATTTCAGAAGAACAATGAACATATCAACGATTACGTGAAGAGGTTCACAGTTCAGACTTTAGATTGTCATGATCTGAATGTCACAGAGCAACAACTTGTGTACTTGTTAATGGAATGATCTTGGTCTACAGAGCCTTACTGGAAAATCTTCGATTCTATACCTTTTCGGAACTTCATGAAGCGGAAAAGCGATCAGCAACTACCGCGACTTCTTTACTGGAAAGAGCAAAACCTAGACTGAGAGCTTCGTGATACTCAACATCTCTTCAACAGACAATACAACCCCCTAACCTTCCATGAACGTTGTTTCTCAAGGAAGTAGAAGGAAAACTACCTCTCCAGCGACATAACAACTCAAACATGCGAAATCCAAGGCTCCTCCGAAGGCGCAAAGAAAGGATAACCACTCCTGAAATGCACAAACCTCAACCCAACATTAACAAACGTGGAAATGATCAGGAAGAAGTGATCGAGTTACTAGAATTATGGGTTCAAGATGGTGCAATCAAATTGCCGTTCATCATGAGAGAGCTAACTGAAGAAGAAATGGAGAATCCTAGGTACTGTCGCCTTCATAGGTTCATCAATCATCCAACAAGTGACTGCAATATTTTGAAGCACATCTTCAAAGAGAAAGTTAATCCAGGAGAGATTCGACTGGAGACTGAAGGAGTACACATGAACCTCTCCCAATCAAGACCTTCATTCTCTCTGAACAACCTATCAAAGAGGCAGTTCAATCCTTGGTCGAACATATATGTGAATTGCTCAATCTATCGGAGGCACAAAGGAGAGATTTGTTCACATCACTGAATCACATCGTGTCAGGAAGTCCATTACGGAAATACTTCTTGAGCCTCCAGCCACAGACAAAGAGATGTACAACTGGGGACTGCTTACCACAACCAATCTCAATGGAAACTAATTTGGGAGAATGTTGATCGATGCTGGCACCGTTATCAACATTGTTCCCTGAAAACCCTCAGAGCCGCGGGCATTACTCAACAAGAAGCCACTCATGCTCCCATCTCAATCAGAGACCATGAATAAACGCTCAGAGACGCTTATGGCTACATTACTCTCAAGGTGAAAATAGGTTCAACCTGAATAGAGACCAAGTTTCACATAATCAGGAAGATCAAAGATATGACACGATCCTCGGACAAGCGTCGATCCATGATGAAAATATGGTTACTGACAAAGCGCCTTTGGTTGCACGTCTCTTCATCAAAGAAAGTTCTGATCCATAAGATTTGGTGGATGTCCCATCATCTTGGCACTTGGAGGAGTTTCGAACTTTGACGAGGCTGAAACAAGAACCTTCAAAAGATGCATAGACATTCATCAAGAGGTTCCGCACTCAGGCAAGTCTCATTCCTCCCATGTCTATGTCATCTATTTCCTCACATGCTATCCTAGCATGGGGACTCAATTCTGCTAGCAACTCTGCTATTGCGAGACGTTATGAATGGGTAGCTTCACCACATTAATACTTTACCAAGTGGTTTAATCTGACACCTCTCTGAATCGAGCATCTCACTGAGACATTCATTACTGAGATGATGTTCAAGCACGACAAATAATATCTTGGGTATTCCTCATAACCTTTTCATGAGTGTCCAAATGTGCCACAAAATCAGAAAGATTTGATGTATGCACAAGTGTGGAATCCCACCGCAAGAAGAATGCTGAATTAACAGAAGATACTCGGGGCCGAGACGATCAAGCCTAAGACATTCGACGCTTAAGGGATATGATGCTTCAACGCTCAAGCATCTAAGAATCCTTAAAATTGTACTCCCAATCAAAGAGTACACCTTCGATGATGGTGCCTCTAACTTCAGCATAAGTATCTCAAAGATGATACACTGATTCAATACCAAGACGATCAAAGTGTAACTTAACTACAATCGATAAGTCTTCACTATCTCCATGTTAAGATTTATGAAGCAGATGCAACATCATTCTTCCATGGATGGCGTAAACTCCTTCAACATATATCTTTTTTCTAAACAGTTGAACACCTCTGGGATGCACTTGGGGACTTGATCTTATTGGAAAGATCAACTCAGATCAATTTAAATAAATGTTTCCACATAACAAGTCATTGCAACCTGTTGTGATGCCATGAAACGTCATCAACGGAACCTCTCTACATCACAAACCTTGCATGACCAAGGAACTTTTTCTCCTCACCGATCACATCCAGAATGGAGACTGCAACTGCTATCTACCACAACAACATCGATTCCCTGACGAAGCCACTTAATAGTAAAGTCATATTCATGAGAATTTGGGTTGAACTCCTAGTACACCTTAATCTTAGGAATGCTCAACTCAACAACTAGTTCGTGCATGTAAAGGCTCACTGGATGGAGGAGCAAAGACTATGCCGATAATCATAGTTCTAGCCTTTTAGGTATCTGGAACAACTCCGACCATAGTATCGTCATCAACGAGGATATCTGGAGGGACTCTGTCCATGGTCTCAGCATCAATAAGAATTTCTGGATAAAATTCAATCGGGATCTCAGCATCAACAAAGGTCTCATGAGCAATATCCTCATGACCGGGTTCATAAACTATCCATTCTCTGAAGTGTTACTCGATGGATCAGACTTCTCAAAGCACTAATGATTCATATCAATATGTGTATACATTAAAACGTGTTAACATTAAAGTCTTCCCAAAACTTGCACGACGGATGGGCAAAAGCCAAAGTCTTCTGCAAGATTTTCCCATCACCTCTACAAATGAAATACAACATACTTCAGGCCATGGGTTTACAAAAACATACCAATGGGTGAGGAATGGGACAATGCCTCCTTGAAAAAATATATTCGTCTATGTCTCTTATACAACATACCAAAAGGGCGCATCAATCGGACATACGAGCTGAAAGATATGGCCTCCGCACTCAGGTTCAGGAAATCTGAAAATTTTGTACGGGATTACAAATTACAAATGTGCACGCTTTGTTGGATGGCCTTGGCCATTCCAAATTGAGTGATTATTTTATCATATGATAACTCAGTCTCTTATATTTAAAATATGGGGTCAAGCACCAAATTCTGACGTCGTATGAGGTTCATACAACTTCCAGAGCATACGACATGCAAGCAGCAATTCTTAGTCGGGATTCATTACCTCCACAGTCGATCGAGGTCCACCAGGTATTTCCACTAAGTCCTTCATCAAGGTACCTCCAACTTCGACCACCTAGGTCTTTGCATAATGTTTTTCTACTTGGGTCCTCTATCTAGCTCTTGCCAGAAGAAGGAGAAACGAAAAGGAAATTTAAAAAAATACTGGGGACTGACGATCCACTGATCATGACAATCAATTTCACAGTCCAAGACTCGTGAATGACATCAAGATATCATATGCTAATAATTCATCATGAAACGAATGCTACAACAAGAACATACAACCATGTTCATTACATCATCCCCTCTTGAGAGCAACCTCAGTTATGGTCCCGTGACCAGGGTTTCAGAAGTGATGTTTCTACAACTGACGGGAACAAAAAATGGTACTGCAAGCACCAAGCTCATGTATCAACCAAGGGGTTCAGATTGAAAATTAATCAATGGCATTGAAATCCAGCATTCAAGACACAAGCAAATGGTCTAAAGACATAACATGGGCGTTTTACAACAAGCTCGTCCGAGATGATTTTACACTGTCCCGCACAAAGCAGCGAGCTGGGAGAAATTGGTAAATAAGCTAGGGATGGTTAATATACCATGAAATTTGTATGGATGTCCTCTACAACACATCCAAAATTCACAATAATTGGATGAACGAGCAAAAAGATGTGGCCGAAACATCAAACTACATGACAGCTGAAAAGTTTCTGAAGAATTCCTGGAGGTTTTAATGTTTCGTTGATTTAGACTACTAAACGTGCTCAAAACTCAAAAATCTTCTTTGATAAATCTAGGAAATTTCCTGGGCATCAAAAAGCTGGGGTAGATCATCAAAAACAGACATCGTATGAAGATTCTACAGTATTTTCAATGAAGACCTTACTTCTGAATTTTATGATGACGAATTATGACGAAATTCTTCATTCATCCACATATGAATCAAGAGCTACACCATCAACGCAAGGCCGAACTTCATCTTCAGCCGATAGTTTCACTTGCTGAAGTCGGCGGTGCTTCTGCTGATGAGATATGAGCTTTTCATCTTCAGCTTTTTTCTTCGGTGATATTTCATCACGTCTCTGATTTCCCTCCACATTTGCTAAGACCAAGAAAGCATATATCTTAGCACGAACCACTCTCAGATGATCAAGAGACATACCATGTATCAACTTACCAGCATCTGTGAAAGGTTGATTCACCTTGGCATGAACATCTGCAGAAGTTTTCATCTTTGACTTGATTTTTCTGGAGCGTTCCCCGGAAGAGCCAGAAGGGTGGTTGTAACTGGAAGTCACCATTACCTGAGGCGAAATACATGGAGTCATGGATATGCCAATAACAAACACGCAACAAAAATGGTAACAATCCAACTCTTACCTGTTTACAATTTCACTAACAGTAGTGCACTTAGCACAAAAGTTTCAAGAACTTGCTCGTTTCTTCAAACCTGCAAAGATGAGTAAGGTCCATTATTCAAAAATCATAAATTGGTTTTCATAAAACCGTGAACAACCCACGTAAATTTTTACTGCGTGAACATCCACTGATTTTTCAAAAATTGGACAGACATCCATTCTACAATTGTTAAAATTCACATACAGGCATTATTTTACCATGTATAATTGTCTACTTTCAACAGTTGTTCAAAATCAAAACATTGATTTTACAAAAAATAAATAAATATTTTGAACGTGAAACTCACGTAAATTATTAAAAAAAAAACATTTTCTCTCGTACGAGCATCCATCTTTGAAACGAGAGTTTATTCCATTTTATGAAAGCTCACATATTTAAAAAATAAAATTTTGGTTTTCATGAAAGCTCATAGACAAAAAATTTAACATTAGATGCAGGTATATTATTAAAAAAAAATTATTTTCTCTCGTACGAGCATCCACCTTTGAAACGAGAGTTTATTCCATTTAAAAAATAAAATTTTGGTTTTCGTGAAAGTTCATAGACAATTTTTTTATCATTAGACGCAGGTCTATTTCAAAAAAAAAAATCTCTCCTAAGTTAGGGATTATTGTTCGTTTCTTGAACTAACGAGCGAACGAACGTCTGTTCCTAAAACAAGGGTTTTTTGTGAAAAACTCACATCCACATATATGCATATACATATATAATTTTTAACATGAATAAAGCATGAACAACTCATGAAACAACTTTTTTTTTTTTTCATGTACCTTGTCGGTGCCGGTCGGAGTTGGCCGGACGGTGGCGCTGACGGTCGGATTGCTGCGGCTCCGGCAAAAAAAAATTCATGCTCTCCTCCTCTGCTGTTCGGACGTGAAGGGAGGTGAAGGAATAAGGGTGGTCGGTCGTGTGAAGAAGAAATAAAAAAAAAGTGTTTATCCCTTTTATATCAAATTTTATTTCCAAAACCTAATTCCACAAGGATTTCCTTTCTTGGGCCCAGGCCTGTGAATCCTAAACTGACCAAAACGTTCCATCATCAAAATCAGCAGTGCCGCACCAATTCATGCTTGTCAGATGACGCTCTATCATGTTATCAGGATCTTCATCTCGGCAATTTGCTCGTACGTGACATCATTGGAGCAAATCGAAAATCCGGTAACGTTCTTTCTCACGACTAAGTTCAATTACTTATTTCGTCTGTAACTAAAAAAAAAATCACCATCTAGTGCTGACTGAGGAACATGACTGTCCATCACGAAACATGGGACTTAATGTTGATGGTGGATTTTTGACAAATGCTAAAATCGTAAAATCATAGTCTTGAATATTCCTGATCCAGCAATCAGACGAGTATTGAGATCCATGTCTCTCGTTTAATCATGAAAGCTCATGCCACGATGATCTCTGACTGAGTGTATTGCCTCTCAGAACATCATAAAAACCTCTGACTGAGTGTATTGCCTCTCAGAGCATGCATGAATATGCAACCTCTCAATTGAGACCACGACATATTTCATCAACTGAGCAATTTCAGTATTCACTTCCATATAGAATTGAAAACGAGTGGACGGCTCCTAGACAACTTGCTTGCTAGTATAGAGCGATAACGTCTTCAGGATGTAACAATGTTTTCCCTGACTACATAGAATACATATGTATAGAATCTTAATGATTGGACGACTCCTAGACAACTTGTCTGCTAGTATAGAGCGATAACGTCTTCAGGATGCACCAATGTTTTCCCTGACTATACAGAATTAATATTCATAATAAATATGACGCTTCAACTAGCTCATATCGCTCAATTCTCGAATAATCATAATGCTCCTAGACAGCTTGCCTGCTAGTACAGAGCCATCAAATAATCAATTAATTATTTCTAGTCGCAAGATTCATCAATTGAACTCCTAGAAAATATTCAACGTTCATCATAATATTTCGTTAGTTCAATTCATGGATTTTCCCAGCAGAATTCCATGGGCTAGTAATAAATATTCAATGCACGGGCATCTGGGCCACCACCGAGTAAGCCCCGAGAAAATGGTGCAAATGTACTTAACAATAATGCACGTACGAGCACCCAAATGCACGAACGAGCATTCAAAAATATGGACGAACGAGGAAACCTATACAAAATAGGGAAGACAAATAAAATAATAGAGAGGCGCCTAGGGGACCGGGCCCACCGGACGGCCGGTCATGCCACCGTGGCCGGTCCCACGCCTCTCCGTTTATTTTATCTTATTTTATTATTTTTCCTAATCTCAAGAAAACTCCTTCATAGCAAACTCCCTCGTTTGAGCAAAACTCCTAATATCTTCATATTTCCTCACACGATGAAAAATGATATAAAATAAGGAAAAGTGTCACGGGACCGAGCCTACTAGCCGGCCGGCCATTCCCTAGCCGTGTCCGGTCCCACACTTCTCTAATTCCTTATTTTATTATTATTTCTTCCTTCATCTCACGAAACTCCTTCGTTTGAGCAAAAACCTAATTTTTTCAATATTTCACCAATATTGCTCAAACTAGCAAAAAGTCAAACATGACCGATTAGGCTTCTCACGCAAATATTAAAATACTATTATTTTAGTATATTATTATAATATTGATCACACGAGCAATGCCCTACTTGCTCATTCAAGCAAAATTGAGAGTTTCAGTCAAGATCAAACTCTTCTGAAAATCCAAAATATTGCTCGAACGCACGTCAGAAAATATCAAAATTCTCATAATTGAGACACGAGCAACATGCTGACACGGGCATGCCACCTTGATTGACCAAGGTCAACCCTTTGGCTTGCAAGGATCCGGTCCCACACATCTTCATAATTTGACCTAATTTGTTCATATTGGGTTCAAACTATTTCCAAATAATTTGGAATTTCATCAAACGACCGTCAGTCGGTCCTACGACCACCAAGGGACGGTTGCATTCCCTATTGGCCGGTCTCTCATCTCTCCATAATTAGGTTTTATTACCTAATGCTCAGACGAGCACTATTTTAATAAATGATTAAGCCAGCATTTAATCATTCTTTCACCAACTGGTCTGCGGACTTTGGTGCTTGCTCATTCGAGCATCTGGATGCTACATGGTCTCCCATCATCCCATGTAGACGGTCCCTCTCTCACTCATTGGTTGATTTTCAGTAAATCATCAATGGATCAGCAATCGATCAAAATTAGGGTTTCAAACCGAATGCTCTGCAAAGCATAATTTTGAACAGGTTCAAACACCACTATTTTCATGATTGATCAAGCAGTCAACATTTTATGATATAATATTTTATTTGGTCGTGTTAATAAAATATTGATATCCAGCTACCAATATTTTAAATTAATATTTTATTTGGCCGTGTTACCAATAATCATCATACGAGCAATATTTGCTCAATTTATCAATATTGATTCAATTATCAAAGTAATTCCTCAAACGAGCAATATTTGCTCAAACTAATAATATTGATTCAACTATCAATATTCAGCAATTCATCATACGAGTAATATTTGCTCAGCCTGTCAATATTCATCATGTTGATTCGACTATTACCATTCATTCAAGAACTACACATCTGTCCCAGCAAACATGCTCAATTCATGAGTCTTAGAGCATTCGTCAATCATGCTCAACTCAACAATATTAAGACTTATCATCTAATCAAGTCAATAACTGACTAATTAAATACACGTCTGCCTTGTAGACTCTACAATCATGAGAAATCAATCAGTCACATGGGGGGATATTAACTAGGGTTTTGGTCTGGAGGCCTACGACACGTATGTTCACCCACGATGAGAAATGTAAGTAAATCGTGCAAGCAGTTAGAGGAGTTAGCAAAGTAGTGGGTGGACAATCAACCAAGTCTTCGCACGACGTGGAAATGGTATAACCACGATTTCCCACTTTCCCACTTTTTCACTCTAGAAACTGTCACACCTCATGGGATCAATGTGTATACTATTTGTGCAATATAAATGATTCTCTGAATGCATGATTGAAATAACAAGAGCGCTCGTCTAAGGAAAGAATTCTCACATGCACAAAAATTCTCGTCTGAGCAATCACTCTCAACAGAGCAAATTCAATCAATCAGAACTTATCTTATTTCTTCACACAGAATACATAACTCATCCACAATCCTTGATTATCATTAATCTCACACACTTCTCAGCTTCCCTCCTACAGATCGACCCGTCCCCTCTTGTTAACGAATTGACTCTGGAACGACCATTGTCTTGGTTTAGGACGGAGTCATACAAATTGATCTCTCGTACTCAAAGCACCCCCGTGAAGTGCATCTGTTTGCAAAAGGTTAAAGCTATTTGCTGGTCGAGGAGTCTCCTCCGCACGGTCGTCTCTTCACTTTCCTATAAAACCAGCAAATCGTTTTCTCCCATCAACAGTTTGCTAGTGTATATAGCGGCTTAATACAGAGTGGTGTTCAAAACTGGACTAGGTCCCGGGGTTTTTGTGCATATGTGGTTTCCTCGTTAACAAAACTTATGGTGTCTGTGTTATTTCTTTTCCACATTATATTTTCTATATAATTGAAATATCACAGTTTGTGCATAGTTCAATCAATTAGTAAATCCGACCTTGTTTGTTGGATAGAAATTGATTGACGCTTGGACATTGGTTTTTGATACCGTCCAAGTTATTCTCATACCAATCAGTTCACAGATTCCATCATGTTGATTTGATGATTGATTTAAGAAAGAGATTTACTCTTGGATATCTTTCCTTGATTGAGTCTGATTTTCTATTTGATTCTCTTGGAAGTATATTGGAGTTAGTCCATACAGATTGCCGAACGAAATATTGTGTGTGGTTGTTAAGGATTATAGCCATTAACAACACGTACCCATGATTGAAAATCACGTGCTTGAAGAAAGGCACACATAACAATTTTCCACCATAATTAATTCGATCCATCAAAGAGAGGCGGTACGTTTATAGAGATAGCACTCCTGTTCATAGAGTCAGATTCATACAAACACAGACTTATGAGGTCTTAGCGTGTTTTCCTGCTCTGATACCAATTGAAAAAGCGAGGGTATAACAACCACACCCAATAATTCGTTCGACAATCTATATGGACTAACTCCAATATTATTCTGAGAGCACCATCTTATAAAGCGAGCTCAACCAAGAAAGATATCAAGGAGTTATATCTCAATTTCTCAATATAATCTGCAATCAAACAGATAGAAATCTGTGAGCCCGATTGATATGAGAAATAACTTGGACGGTACCAAAGACCAATGTTCAAGTGTCAATCAATTTATATCCAACAACCAAAGGTCAGATTTACCAATTGATTGAACTACGCACAACCTGTGATATTTCAGTTATATAAAAATATAATGTGGAAAAGAAATAAAACGGACACCACAAATTTTGTTAACGAGGAAACCTCAAATGTAGAAAAACCCCGGAACCTAGTCCAAATTCGAACACCACACTGTATTAAGCCGCTATATACACTAGCCGACTACAAGTTAACTTCGGAAAGGAATGTAGTTGAGCCCTAACCAAGTCTCACGCCGATTAAGGTACAGTCGCGTTCCTTACGCCTCTAGTACCATTCCGGATTCCGCGCACTTGATTCCTTTAGCTGATCTCACCCACAACAAAGTGTTGCTATGACCCAAAGTCGCAGACCTATAAACAAATCTGTCTCCCACAGATAAGTCTATTCTGATAGATAAATCTGTCTCCCACAGAAGTACCTATGAAGTTTTGTTCCGTCTTTTGATAAATCAAGGTGAACAGGAACCAATTGATAATCCGGTCTTATACTCCCGAAGAGCAGCCTAGAAATATCAATCACCTCACAATAACTTAACTATATGGTAATAGAAGAAGTTATTGTGGAATCACAAAGAATGAGACGAAGAGCTTTGTGATTACTTTTTATATCTTACCTATCGGAGATGTTAGAGCACTGCTCGGTCGAACTCGCAAGCGTTGCTATCTCAAGCTTTTTTGTCAATGTTAGTGATCAAAACTATAAGTCTTTATTTCTAGTCTACTTATAGTGATGTCTTGGACTAGGATAGATTGTGTAGTTGAGCATTAGACTTCACGGCGTTCATCAATTGAAGACGAAGAACTACTAAGGCGATCTTGTGGAACTTCATCAACAAAAGGTATGTGGAGACTAAAACTCATCTATAACTTGGAAAGTCTATTTCTACCCTATCTCCTATATTGAGACAAAAGTCGTATTACTATATAGTTGTCGATTATACACATTTGAGATTTCGAGCTGAGATTAAATCGCTTACATATTTCTCGGAATATGTGTATGAAGTCTTCAAGTCGTTAACCTATAATGGTTTTGGAAAAACCTAGGTTAAAGGAGAATCGACTCTAGTCGCAACTAGGACACAGAAAAGTATCGGGATTAGGTTTTACAGTTGCTAAAGGGTTCTCCCTTATATAGTCTTTCAAATCAGGGTTGCTTACAATCAAAGCTAAGATAGATTAGTAACAAAGCATTCAATATTTACCGTTAGATGAAAACCTGATTTAAGATTCAAGCTAAGTTTTCTTAAAACCAAAGCAATATCTCTTCACCGTTAGATGTTCTTAGCTTGTTACACACAAATATACCTTTATTTAGAATGGGTAACCGTACCTAAACGTGTATATTGAGTTGGTTCAGTAATAGTTAACCGAAGTTAGCCATATGAACACTTTTGTCTTAACCACATTCATCTAACACCTCTAGATTAAATATGATGATCAATCAATCATGAAAGATAATCAAATGAATCTAATAGTGTTTCTCATAGAGTTGGTCAATTGTTCATCATCTCATTGAAATATATAAGAACCAATTGAAACAAAATCGGATTAATTCGTAATCGTACAAATTACTTATACAAGAATCAATTTATGAACATTAAGCCACAGTTTGCAAAGATTGCATTCCTTAATTCATAAATGTATTTGTTTATGAGTATGAGAATCATACATAACCAATTTTAGAACTTTAACCACTAAGTTTGCAAACTGGTACGCAAACTATAGTTCCGGACTTCGTCTTGTCCAGCCGTTTGCAAACGGGTACTCAAACAGCCGTCCCGGACCTAACTCAGGTAGAACCGTTCGCATACTGGTATGCAAACAAGGTTCCCAGACTTAACAGTTAAAACCATTCACATACTAGGTATGTAAACAAGGTTCCCGGACCTGAATCATACCAAAACAGTTTGCATGCTAGGTACGCATACTGTGATGTATCCAGACAAAGGTTTTTGTTCTAAACTCCCATTTCAATCATTGAAACATCCTTAGAAGACGACAATAGCTGTCTCACACAAACTATTAGCTTATAAGTAATAATCAAGTGATTGAATAATCAATACGAAACTTTCCAAGTCGACATCAAATGATTGTCTCAAACAAATCATGTAAGATGTTTCAAGGAAATTTCCACATGATCATCTTTTGACTTGTTATTTAGTTTCCAACAAATAAATTGTTTCCAACTAAACTCGTCAAGAATAATGATGAACGTAGCCAAAGAAAAAAGCTTACAACACATATTTCGAGAAATATATAAGCGAGTTAAACTCAGCTCGAAATATCAAATGTGTATAATATAAAAGTCTATATAGCTATACGACTTAGTCTCATTAGGAGATAAAATATAATAAACTTCTGAGTGATAGAAAAGTTTTAGTCTCAACATACCTTTTGTTGATGAAGTTCCTCCAAGCTCTCCTCAGTAGATATTCGTCTTCAATCGATGAATGCCGTGAAGTCTAAAGCTCAACTACACATTCTATCCTAATCTGAGACATAGCTATAAGTAGACTAGAAATCAAGACTTATATTTTTGATCAACTAAACTTGACAAACAAGCTTGAGATAGCAACACTTACGAGTTCGATCGAGCAATGCTCTAACAGGAGTTTATTAGATTAAACGAAAGAGCCTTTGTCAACGACTCATCTTTATCTTGTATCAAGATTGATTAGAGTGCTTACCAAATAGATTCTTCCTTTACTGTTTGGAATACGATCCAAAGGACTTGCTATTCACGTGTGTAACTCTCGAAGTCGAAGGCGCACGGATACTGAGGGAACTAAGTAGCTAGGGGTAGTCTGCTTGGTCTCAACTATACGAAGTTGGTATTAGATTTTGTATAACGGCTTAATTCTGAGAGTATTCAAAACTGGACTAGGTCCCAGGTTTTTCTGCGTTTGCGGTTTCCTCATTAATAAAATCTTGTTGTGCCATTTACTTTACTTTTCTGCATCATAATTGTTTTATTATAATTAAAGTAAATTGCACTTTATGTTAACTCCGTAATACTTGATAGTGATCCTATAGAGTTTGGTTATTACCGAACCTATTAGCAAGTACACACTTTGTTGTTGTATTGTCTCGATCTTGTATCCATAGTCAATCACACAAGTTATCTTGTTGTTTTATTGTCTCGATCTCGTATCCATATACGATCACACGAAGTGTGAACCGAATTGTCGTATTGTCTCGACTCTGTCCATAGACGATCACATTCGGTAGAAGACTTATAGGTTGAAATAAAAAGATTGTGGTGTATTTGGGTACCCTCGTCTTTTCACACACACACACACACACACACACACACACACACACACAAGAATTTTGTTAAGGAGGAAACCCCAATAGCAGAAAAATCTTGGGACCTCGTCTAGATTTGAACAACAAAGTTTATTAATTCGCTACAAAGCTAACTTGTTATTAGACTTCTGACTCAATTACAATAGCGCTCTTTACGTCTCTTGAACCTCGCAAGGCTCTACATAATTGATTCCCTTAGATGGCGTCCTTTAAATCCTAAGAGTTGCTTCAACCTAAGTGAAGACATTTGATACCAATCCGCCTTTAACAGATAAGCCTATTTGATATCAAAGATCAAGGCTTGGAAATTTGTTTACAATAGACAAAGCTAGCAAACCTCACAAATCTGGAACATTACACTCACTTAGATGACAACCCTGGATTCTTTACCACCTCTCAAGAATTTTCAACTTATCAATTAAGAATAGTTTTTAGATATTTATCTTGAGGAATCACAAAGTCTGAGACGAAGAGAACTTTACGATTACTATCTATCTTGCCTGAAAGAGATTACGAAAACTTCGATAACAGAAAAGCAAGTTCAAGATATACGAACTATCAAGGAAAAAGATAGCAGGACCAGGCATCACGAATTCCCAAAGCGAAGTCTTTTTGTCGTAAACCTAATAACGTTTCACAGAGGAAACTTAGGTCAATAAAGGACAACTCTAGCTGTCAACTAGGACAAAAAGTATCAGGGACTGAATTTCCCAGTTGAAAGAACATCTCTATTTATAGATGTTCAAGATCAAGGGTTTCTTAGAATTCAAGCTAAGATAACCTGCTATTAGAGCAAACACTTTCTTTGTTTAGATGAACTCTAATTAGGGTTTCAAGTAATCATATGATAATTAGTCTTGAAATCACATATCAGAATATACACACAGTGATCCGCGTATGTGAACCATTGATGGGTCAGTAGACCGACTTTGTTTTACCGCAAGTGCACGATGTCGAAATTGTAGACAACAACAAATGTGGTTCGTTCTCTCAAGGAGTGTGAAAATACCTCTAACTGATACTAATAAAAGAAAATAAATATGTCGGATAATTTAAGCTAAACATATCAAATTATTGTGGACAAAAGAAATATCAAAGGTGACAAATATGTTAGGGATTCAGGAATTCTATTGTAGAGTTGACTTCATATGTATCCTATCACAAAAGTATCATATTACTCATACAGGGTAGCAACACATATCATTTTATACGGAAGATTTACCGATAAAAGGCTCAACAATAATTTTTATAAGATGTGTTTGGTCTCGACCTAAAAGTAGATATCCGGAGCACTAAGTATACATGGCATAGATAGTCAAAGAATTATCATAAAAAGTGATTAATCAGGACTAGGATGGATTGTTTAGTATCCAACTATGAATTATACATGGAATAAATCATGAAAGAGTTATAAATCAAAACCATCAATGAGACACTCAAACATTATTAAACACTAAAAATTGACTTTGTTTTAGAACACAAAATGAAATAACATCTATAAGTTCAACTGTCGCCCTAACATAGAAAACTAGCAAGTCATAGCAAGAGAAAAAATGAAATATCAAACCATTCTTCTCTGTATTCGGCTCTCTCGCCGCCTCCCACTTCTGGTGTTCTTCTATCTTTTTATCCCTCACAGTGCTGCTACAAACAAAACCAAATTAAGACCTAGCAAATATCGTATCTGCCAAGGCCCAGTCTATCGGTCCAATACTGGCTCCAACTTCCAAACCGGAACTCCTTCCCAAAACCACAACATCACCCGTTTCCGTGTTCTGTCCATCTAATCACCATCTCCAGTAAACAGTTCAATCACCCCAAATATCAACAACAACAATTCTTTCGCCAACAGAGAAAATACCAGTACATGTAGCCATAACAGTCACTGCAGCATTTACAAACTTAACCCTACAACTCAGTCTGTAACCAAAGGTGAGCTCATTTCAGATCTTGTGACTTCTATATCTAACCCTGAATACGATCACCACTGGCCTCAATCAATTCCATCCATCAGAGACAATCAATTCAACCACTTTATATCCGGTTAAGTTTCTTTTTATTCTCTCTGTACTCCACACTCGAGCCAACACACCAGCGAGATATATCTCCCCTTGTTTTATAACGTCTCAACTCTCAACTAGATTGAACTGAAACTAACTTCAGTTTTCGGAATCAGACAGACTACGCATGGCAGCGACTTATCCATCTCAAGCTTGGTCCCGTCAATAATCCCATCTAAGAACCTTCCTCCACTTAATACAACCAACTATAACACCACTTCCTATTCGGATACAACACCAAGCCTACCACTCATTTTCACCAACTTTATCAAAAGTCAAACATGCATATCAAGAATATAAAGCCCAGTTTGGACAAGTTATGCAAGATAAAGAGAGGTCCAGATTTGTCTAGGGAGGAGATAAATCAATGGCTGTAGTTTGTTCAACTTAAAAACATTATGAATGTTTTATTAATTAGTGTCTCATTAATTGATCATATTAAATAATTCATTAAATTTTCATTATGAATGTCCTCTTAATTAATTATATTAATAGAAATTAGTGGCGGTAGTGTAAGAAGTAATGGCTGATAGAAGCGGTTTGGGTGTTAGTGAGTGGTGGTGGTGGTGGAAGAAATAGTAGAGATAAGTGGTTATGGTGGTGTGTGTTGGTGAATAGTCGTGGACAATATTCGTTCTGTATATTTAAAACATGGGTAACATTGTATTGTAAAAGATGTAGTTGGTTGTTTTTAACAAGATTGATATAAACAGATACCATACTTTGAGGATGATACCATGCTATTTAGAAAAAAATAATCATAACTGCCGGATCACCTAAACGGTACCCCTGCTACCTTTAGTACCCAATTGTATAAATCATGGTTCTAAATGTTAAAAGAAAATTGATCGCAATACAAAAGAGAACATAACAATAAAAAAATATAATGAAATAAATTAATTAACTACTTAGGTTTGTTCAATTAAAACTTTATACATGGTGTTTGTAATTCAAAATTATAAGTACAAACAATGGCTAACGGGAGGTGGGCGGCGGTTATAGTGGAGAAAGAAATAGTATCATATGGTTTTTTGGGGTGGCGGCGGCGGCGGCGATTGGTGAGTAGTAATAGACTATGTTAATTTTGTGTCGCCACAAAATGGGTAACCTTATAAACTAAAAGATATGGTTGATCGTCCTTAATGATAAAATAGTCTCGGTTAAAGTACATGAAAGATTAAACAGACTTTCACGTCATATAATTACTAAAGGAAAATGGCACAAGTCAAAATTCATACACAAAAAATTACTTATTGTCGAGATTTGTCGTTACGGTAAGGGTTGTACCCTAGCTAGGTATACTTTTCTGTCTATTTGTTTGTACTGTATTATAAAACGAATCTTCGCTAAGTTAGGAAAGATAAAGACCGATCCTGGTTTTTCCTCCCAATTGATAAATTCACGACCGCGGTCGATCCTACGAATACACACTTTAATTGAGAGAAATTCATTACATATTCTCTTCATCCCATCTCAAAAGTCGAAATCAAAACAAAGAAATTTGATCAACTGAAAATAACAAACCTATCTTCCCATAAAAATAACAATTCATTGTCTCACTAACATCCGTTAGGATGAGTGGATTTTGAAAACTTTAATTCCTCACTTTGGAGCAAACAAAAATCAGAAATAAAATTAGGAAGGGGAGACAGATTGCAGGAAAAAAAAAACTTAAATCCAAAAATATTCATCTGGTCAATCTTCTTTCCATGTTCTCTCAATCTTCTTCCACCAAAACGTACATTTCTGACCAATCAAATTACTACGAGGTAATAATATTTGAGAAAACCATTTATTTTGACATCGCTTCATGTATGAATTTTTAGGGTTTCTATCATTTTCTTGAATTTCATTTATTGTATATTTAACTGAAGTATACATTTTCAACGATAGCCTACTTAATTACAATAATGTCATGGTTGAATTTGGGTATTTGTATTTTGTTATTAGCCAAATTATGAAAATTTGGCTATCATAGGTCTCCGAGGTTTTAATCTATTCACAAATTTTTGGTCCAGAAAGGTGAGATTTTCTGAAGTACCAATTTTTTTATTTATTTTCTTTATACTTTAGTGGAAGTAGCATTTTGGATTCATCTTGATAGATATAGTTAGCGAGAAACTACTAAAATTACTCAGATTATAATTTGACTATCGACCGGCATTTACAATTTATGTATATAGAATGCCCCGTTTTTCGGGCTTCTGTTCAAAAGTCCAAAAAAATTTGATTAGAAACAATTTTCACTAAATAATCCAATATAATTATACGTAATTTATATAACACCCGTGCCATTAATAAATTATCTATTAATTATTGTTTCACTAATTGCTCATAATAAATGATCTATTCATTTATTTTTTTCATTATAAAGTGTTCTATTAATTAGATTCTCACTAATTGCTCATAATAAATGATCTATTAAATTTTTTTCACTATAAATGTTCCCTTAATTAATTTAATAAATATGTATTTATATTAATAAGTAATTTTGGTAAAAATGAAAATGATACCAATAGACACTGGTGGCGGTCATAGGTGCTGGAAGCAGTGGCGTTCTTAAAAATGTTGGAAGCGAAAACATTAATGGTGGTCAGGGGTAGCCAACCCCAATTTTAATTGTTATTGATCTTTTTTTTATCATAAAATGGGCTATTAAGTGTACTTTGCACCCGTATCCAATTTCAAGAATTTTTTGTCCCCCTTCCCCAAAATCCTGGCTCTGCCCCTGGTGGTGATGCTGGAATAAGTAGTGGCGGTGGGTGATGGTGAGTGGTCGTAGACAATATTAGTATTGTGTCATTACAACACGGATAGTCGGATAACATTATATTGTAAAATATGCGGTTGGTTGTTTTAGCAAGATTGAAAAAGGCATGTATCATATATCTCAGGGATGACATCAAATCATATATGAAAAATTGTTCGTGACAAATGGATCAACTAAATGGCACCCATGCTATCCTTAGTACCATATCGTATAAATCATGGTTTTTAATGTTAAAATAAAATTGATTGCAATACAAAAGAGGACGGGAAAAAAATAATGGGACAAATTAATTAACGACTTAATTGTGTTCTATCTAAACCTCATATACGGTGTTTGTGATTGAAAATTAGAATTACTCCCAACAACCTACAGGGGGTAGGCGGCAGTGGTGGTAGCAGCGGCGGAGTCAGAAATTGACACTGAGAGGGCTATTTTTTTTTTAAAGAAACATGTAACCTTTGGGGGACTAAACCTTAAATATAAATGTGATAAGTACTATTTATAAAATGAAATTAAAGATTTACTAGGTAGTTTTGTGGTGAGAGAAATGGTATCATGTGGTTTTGTGGTGGTGGCGCGTATTGGTGAGTAATAATAGACTATGTTAGTTCCGTGACACAACAAGATGTGTAACATTATAAAGTGTAAAACGTGGTTGACCGTTTTAATGTTAACGTAAACTCGGATAAAACACATGATAATTGAAGAAAAAAAAACTTGAATCAATTGTCACGTTATTTAATAACTGCAGACAAACGACATGAATCAAAATCTACTAATTATCGAGTCGTGGACTGCAGAGTAGAAATATCTATTGGTTTTTCCTTTACTTTTGTAATGATAAGGAGGGTAAACTCGATAATTAATAAATATTAAATTTAATATGAGGGAGGATCCCCTCACACTTTTATTTTTACAGTATCTCACACTTTGGGCACTATCTTTTCTACAAAAACCAAACCGTGGCGTATTTGAAGCTAATATTTGGGGATATGTTCGTCTTACCAAGCTATACATACCCACAAAAAATGAGCAAATTCTGAAATGTATAACTCTGTAATCTACTACTTTGAAAATCAACCGTCGAAAACCAACGAATTTTCAACGGTTAAAATTAAGATCGGTAGATTGTGGGGTTTAGTATTTCGGAATATGCTCATTTTTTGTGGATATGTAGAGCTTTGCGAGATGGCATATTCCCAAAATATTAACTTCAAATACTCTCCCATTTAAGTTTTATTAAGAAAAATATATTCCTTCCTCATTTAATATCCAGATAAAAATATCCCCATGCCGTTTCGACATGGGTTAAGCGCTATATCATATTTAAAAGACAAAAACCGCTACAACAAGAGTTGATAAGTTTTCGGAACACAATTAGTACGATATTAAAAATTAACCAACGTCAAGGCCCATGCCGTTATGGCACGGGTCAAGACCTAGTATGTAATATAATATATAACTCCCACTTAATTGGAATGATTGAGTATAAGCCAGCACACACCATAAGCCAGCACCTCCTGTACGTGCATGTACTTAAAATTGGTTAAGCACCACTTCCACTTCCATTTAACTCATAAGTGAACCTCTTCTTCTTTTGATTGATAATTACATGCTCCACTTTATTTTATGGCCATGAGATTAAGCAAGTTAGGTGGATGTCAAAATTAATTAGCATGCCAAAAAAAGACTTAGCAGTTCTCTATTTATGCGCGAGCGACCATATTGGATGCCTTAGTAACAGAATTGGCGTTTGGCTGTATTTTTTTTTTCATTTCTTCTCCGATGATCGGAATTCGTTTGTAACTCCTGGAAACCACTTAAAACAATATTATTAGCCAAATATCGAGTCATAGCTAATGTGATTATGAGTATAATTGTGTTGCACTTGAGGCTTATCAAATTCCCCCACACTTACATTTTGCTATTCCCGAGCAAAACAAAAAATATATCCGCTCCACAGCGGGATAAGAGTGATGTCTGCTAAACATCGAGACGATTCCACTAACAGTGGTAGAGAAATGTCTGCTAAACAGCGAGACTATTCCACTAAATAGTGGTAGAGAAATGTCTGCTAAACAACGAGACAGATAATCGAAAAGACCCGCTAAACAGCTGGTCATGTCATGCAAAACATTTTTATTTTTTATTTTTTTAATCCGGAATGACCCTCATGTCATATATTTCATATAGTTTTTTTTTATTGATTTTATTTTAATTGAAATTTCTAACGAAAGTGAAGACTTACAAAAATCTAAATGCTTAACCACTCCCCCACACTTAAACATTACATTGTCCTCAATGTAATTGAATCATCCAACGTAGAAATTAAGATGGGAAATTTCTAAAGTGATATGCAAAAAGTAAACAAATAAAAATAAAAGATAAACTAAAGCGAACAAATCTGATGGGTTGACTCCCATGAAACAAATGGTATTTGTTTCCCTGTTTTCCAATATCACGTAATCTCAAACTAGGTGAGGTTATAACCACAAAGTAAACTGCCAATCATATATATAAAGTCTGAAAAGTTGGGAATCAACCCAACGTATAAGGCTTAGTTTGGTAATGATGCGGCTTTTGTAAAAGCGCTTTTCTGCTATGTTGTGTTGCGTTGTGCTGTGTGAAAAAAACAGTTAAGTGTTTTGGTAAACTATGTACTAAAAGCTAAAGCTGATTTAGAAAATGATCAAATTATGTTTGGTAAAATATAGATTCACTTATTATAGGTGTAACAAATGACAAAAACAGACATAATATTTAATATAATTTTATTCTATTTTATGAGACTTAAACATATTTAGATATTCATATATATTTTGAGTAACTGTTTTTTATTTATAGATATAAATTTGTGGTAAAAACAATTATACTAAAATCAAATATTTATTTAATATTGGCTCTTTTTTTTTTTTATTGAAATGATATATAAAATATAATTTGAAAGTGAAAATAATAGTCTTTAAAGAATGTGACATAGATTATGCTTCAATATATATATATATATATATATATATAGATTTAAAATAACAATACGGAGAATAAGAAATTGATTATCAAATATTTAAGGGCAATTTTGGTCATTTACAAAATTTAGTAGGGATATAAAATAAAAATCATACATTAAAATAAGTTGGGACCAAAGCTTATGCTTTTAGAGCTTTTAAAATCTCCTCTCCTCCAGTTTTTAAAAGTTGGGGAATTTTGGAAGTGCTTTGGGTTAAAAGCACTTTGAAAATATTTTACCAAACACTAATATGAAAAATAATTACTATATATATATTTTGAAAGTGCTTTTTGAAAAATAAAAGCATTACCAAACTCAGCCTAAGTCTAGGTGTGAACATGAACCTGCAGCAAAAACGATTAGTACCCAGAGAACTAACCAAATTCAATATAACCCTGCAGTAAAAAGGAACACAATTCCAGCCTGCGCAATCATGTAAGCTCACATGAAGTAAATTAAATACATGGATAACATGTAAATTTTGTGTAGAAATTTCAACACCAATTGTATACCCTAAATCTAGTTCTAAATCTGAGAAAATCACTTCTGTGGTTGAGTCTCCTTTATTAATTAATGGAGGCCACAATGTATGGACAATGTCAAAAAAGCATAGGGTCTTTGGAGTCTGCAAAATGGGAAAAACAAACTGAGATTTTTTAGAAATCAGTAATGCAAGTTACCTGATCGGTATCAATCGGCTCCGAATTCATATCAGCAATCAGGAAATCACAAGATGAGTCAGCAAAACATGAGCTTAATGGAGCAACTATAATCGACTCATTATCATCTGCAACCAAGTGATTTATAGGAATCTCGTTATTCAAATGACTAGAAGGTATCTCATTATGAACGTCTACTGTCTCTAAGTCATTAGACCCAATAATAATATCTTTTGTATAAACAGGTTCTTCTAAATCATCATTATCTGAATAAATAGTGTCTCTGATACAACTCTCATCCTTTTGAATAGGCAAATAATCAATAACATGATCATGAGTTGGATAAGATACAATAAATTCAGTATTCCTAAAATCACTACCAGTGTCAAGTTCATCATCATCCTCAAAGCATACTGATTCATCATCTACAACGGTTTTATTATTACTGTCATCAATATGAGAAAAATCAGAACTTGAATCATCGTATAGACGACGATCCTCTACTGGTTTCATAAGTTCAGCAATTATTTTATCAGTTTCGGCAGATCTTTTAGCAGATTCAATGACAAATAACTCCCTTTGTTTGACCAAATGTTCCAAGCTAGATACGAGAGACAAAGATAGTTCACTGAAAAATTGATTATCTCTTTCATATGGTGACTCATATGTGTGTGAATAATAACCGGAATCGATATAATTTGTCTCATAACCTGGGTAAGGTTGGTAATGATCATAACCTTCACAAGGTTCGGAATGATCATACCTATGAGAATAATTCCAATCATTATTTACACACTCGGCTCTAACAGGTTCCTGATAATGAGAAGGTGCATACGCATACTCCTCATGTGAAATATCAGATGACTCCTCTGTCTCAGCTCTTTTGATAAGATTCCAATAAGCTATAAAAGAAGGCAACTCACTAGAAACCATAATACAAAGTAAAATTTACCCAATATTCACCTTGCAAAAGCTTTGCGAGAATATCAAGTACTTACTTTCTAGCCCGTTATCGATTCCAATTGTCGCACTTCAGACTAAGGTACCTATGAAAAATCAAACAATCAATGTAAAAAGAACTAAAAAATAATAATAACTATGCACAAGAAAAATAAAATAAAAAATGATATCAACAAGAGAGCATTTTGCAACCACTCCCCGGCAGCGGCGCCAAAAACTTGATGGGTCGGTAGACCGACTTTGTTTTACCGCAAGTGCACGGTGTCGAAATTGTAGACAACAACAAATGTGGTTTGTTCTCTCGAGGAGTGTGAAAATGCCTTTAACTGATACTAATAAAAGAAAATAAATATGTCGGATAATCTAAGCTAAACATATCAAATTATTGTGGACGAAAGAAATATCAAAGGTGACGAATATGTTAGGGATTCGGTAATTCCATTGTAGAGTTGAATTCATATGTATTCTATCACAAAAGTCTCATATTACTCATACAGGACATCAACACATAGCATTATATACGGAAGATTTATCGATAAAAGGCTCAACAATAATTTTTATAAGATATGTTTGGTCTCGACCTAAAAGTAGATATTTGAAGCACTAAATATACATGGCATAGATAATCAAAAAATTATCCTAAAAAGTGATTAATCAGGTCTAGGATGGATTTAGTATCCAACTATGAATTATACATGGCATAAATCATGAAAGAGTTATAAATGAAAACCATCAATGAGACACTCAAACATTATTAAGCACTAAAGATTGACTTTGTTTTAGAACACAAAATGAAATAACATCTACAAGTTCATCCGTCGCCCTAACATAGAAAACTAGCAAGCCATGGCAAGAGAAAACAAGAAACAACAAACCCTTCTTCTCTGTACTCGTCTCTCTCGCCGCCTCCCTCTTCTAGTGTTCTTCTATCTTTTTATTCCTCACGGTGCTGCTGCAAACAAAACCAAATTAAGACCTAGCAAATATCATATCTTCCAAGGCCCGGTCCACCGGTCCAGTACTGGCTCCAACTTCCAAACCGGAACTCCTTACCAAAACCACAACATCACCCGTTTTCGTGTTCTGTCCTTCTAATCACCATCTCCAATAAACAGTTCAATCACCCTAAATATCAACAGCAACAGTTCTTTCGTCGACAGTGAAAATACCAGTACATGTAGCCATAACAGTCTCTGCAGCATTTACAAACTTAACTCAGTAACTCAGTCTGTAGCCGAAGGTGAGCTCATTTTAGATCTTGTAACTACTATATCTAACCCTGAATACGATCACCACTGGACTCAGTCAATTCCATCCATCAGAGGCAATCAATTCAACCACTTTCTGTCCGGCTAAGTTTCTTTTTCTTCTCCCTGTACTCTACACTCGATCCAACACACCAACGAGACATCTCCCCTTGTTTTATAACGTCTCAACTCTCAACTAGCTTGAACTGAGACTAACTTCAGTTTTTGGAACCAGACAGACTACGCATGGCAGCGACTTATCCATCTCAAGCTTGGTCACGTCAATAACTCCCATCTAAGAACCTTCCTCCACTTAATGCAACCAACTATAACACTACTTCCTATTCGATACAAATGTAATATAATATATAACTCTCACTTTATTGGCATAATTGAGTTTAAGCAAGCACCTCTTGTACGTGCATGTGCTTAAAATTGGTTAAGCACCGCTTCCACTTCCATTGAACTCATAAGTGGGCCTCTTCTTCTTTTGATTGATAGTTACATGCTCCACTTTATTTTATGGCCATGAGATTGAGCAAGTTAGGCGGATGTCAAAATTAATTAGCATGCCCAAAAATGACTTAGCAGTTTTCTATTAATTATGCGCGAGCGACCATATTGGATGCCTTAGTAACAGAAATACCGCTTGGTTGTATTTTTTTTCATTTCTTCTCCGGTGATCGGAATTTGTTTGTAACTCCTGGAAACCACATAAAACAATATTATTAACCAAATATCGAGTCATAGCTAATGTGATTATGGGTATAATTGTGTTGCACTTGTGTGCTTATCAACCGTGTATAATGACTGTTCTTTGGAAAATATGCCTTTTGATCTACCAACAATCTGATGTTCATTTAAACACTTAAGAATTTGATCATGATACACATACACAAGTGTTTTAGTGATCAATGATGTCTTAAAGGTATTTCTGAGTGTCATAGAAATTTTAAACATATTTAAAAAGTAAGTCTGTAAGCATCTGCTAAATTTTTACTGGGACCATTGATGAAATGGTTCGTGAACCATATAGGCAGTTCACGAGACGGGTGCAACGTTTCGTGAACCGTATTCGTCAACCCTACTCGGCTCATGAACTCAGATGGACACGGTTCGTGAATCGGGTTCACCAAATGCTTAGCCTTTTACACCAACATTAAAAATTTAGATCACCAAAGTTCGTGAACAGTCCCCTCAGAACTTAAGGTTTGCGAATAGGTTCGCCAACCTTCTTGTACCCTGAGTCGAAATATCATAAGTTCTGAATTTCTCTCTTTGATATTTGAAACATTCCCAAATGATAAAATCATTGCTTGGACTATTTTCAAAAATTGATCCACAAATTAATTCTTAAACAATAAATTGTTTCAACTAATATTGTTAGGGACCTCTGAACATCCAATGCTTGAGTCATATTTCGAGATGATTAACAAGACAAGCTTGACTCGAAATTTATTTGCAATAAATTTACTGGAAAATCTACGACATAGGCTCACATAGATAGAATGGTGATGCATGTGAGTAAATAAAATGGTTCAGTCTTCACATACCTTATTGATTAGGTTCTCCACATGTCTTCGTCGATCTTCAGTCTTCGAGGGTGATGTCTGATACTTAACTACCAAATTCTAACTTAGTCCGAGACTTGATTTAGTAGACTAGAAATCAAGATACAGTTTTGTTCAACTAACATTGACAACAAGCTTGAGATAACAAAACTTGTGGGTTCAACCAAGCATTTCTCTAACAATCTTCCCCTTTGTCAATTTTAGTGAGAATATTATTCAATACATACGGATTCAAAATAAAATAATATTTCATCTCAAAATCCACTATGCTTGATTTCCTTGGTTCTTCAACAAGTTCTTGAATTCTTCGTAATTCAAGTTCTTCTATGGTTTTGCAAGTGTTCGTTTAGCACCTTTGTTGTTGAAGATCCGCAGCGATAACAGCTTATGAGTATACTCAAAAAGAGCTTTGTCAAAATGAAAAATCACTCTACTCAATGATTATCATACAAAAACATAACATTGTTTCCTTCTCTAAAGTTCAATTACAGTGCAACTTTGAAGCAAACTACCGTGATATGTCCCCCCCCCTAGTCAATACTTACGTCTTTTGTAAAATAGGTAACACCTATAGGTCATAGTCCAATCCCCCTTACATAATGCTCCGAAAAACCATATATATTATAGTGAGATACTACTTAATAATTCTCCCCCGTCTTTTCAACAAAATTGGCAAAGGCGAAAAACATGGATCATAATGAATTAAACAAATGAGTATTAAGACTAGAGAACACATACCAACTTTTAGTTTAGACGATTTCACCAAGAAAACTCGGCAATTTCATCAAGGAGATATATATAGATATAAGCATCTCTTCCAATTCCACATCCGCTCTCCCAAAAAGATATGTCAATTAAGCACAAGTTCAAAAGAACTCTCACTCATTTGATGTCATTCTCGAAAGAACAACATGAGTGATCTTTACTCTAATCACAATAGAAGGATTTTCTTGGACATTAAAAAATTTACTCGCCAGTTATGAACAAAGTAGATTTATATCCCAATATTTTTCTCGACCTTAAGAAAATTCTAGTATATTAAACACGTATACTAGGTGGAAGATCATTAGAATTACATGTTTCATTGAGGACATTAGCAGAACAAGTACACAATCATGGATTACACATTCATATTTTGAAACCGAAATAATTATAAAATTCTTGCGAAAATAATTCTTGTGACGAAGAGTTTTTCCGATCATCCTAAGGTAGCTGTCAATCTTTAGGGAGACTATTACTCATTCTAATGACCATAGGGAAGAATATAAGAATATCATTAATCTCTTTCTTGGAACTCAAGCTTAGTTGCCCAAAAGATATGAATAAAATCAGGGGCAGAGATATTAACTTGGATTAGGTATGCACTAGACGACACCAATAGCTTTCTGAAGGTTCTGAAACGTTCGGGGTATATAAAGGTTTGATGAAAATATCAGCCAATTGTCGTTCATAAGGCACAAACTCAATTTTGACAATATCATTTTCAAAGAGATATATCTCTTATAAAATTATATCTTGTGTCAATGTGCTTTGTTCTTGGGTGCTCAACGAGACTCTCCGTAATTCGATCCGCACTTGAGTTATCACAAAATATTTTCATAGTTCCAGTATCCATTTCATAACCTGTAAGCATTTGTTTCATCCACAAAAGTTGAGTACAATACGAACTTGCAGCGATGTATTCGGATTCGCATGTTGACAAGGATTATGAGTTTTGTTTCTTGCTATGCCAACCTAAAAGATTTAGACCCACATGAAAAAATCCTCCTGATGCACTTTTTCTGTCTTCCCCACATCCTTCCCAATCTGCATCAAAATAAGCAGTAAGTTCAGTGTTAATATCAAAGGTATAAGATAAACCATAATAAATGGTGTATCTAACATATCAGATGATTCTTTTTGCAGCTGCAAGATGAGACTCTTTGGGATCTGCTTAAAATCTTGCACAACAACCGACGCTAAAAACAATATCAGGTATCGTTGTTGTTAGATATAACAGGCTGCCAACAAGAGTTTCTGATGTATTTTAACACCATTCTCATCTCTTTATAGTTTCCCAGTTGTGGCCAGGGGAGTGAGCTTTGGAGTAGATTTTTCAAGGACAAACTTATTAACAAGTTCTTTGGCATATTTCTCTTGAGAAATATCAATTCAATCCTCATGTTATTGAATTTGTAAACCCAAGAAGTATTTTAGTTCACCAACATTGCTCACTTCAAACTCCTACCCCAAAGTGGTTTGGAATTCTTCAGAGAGTTTCCTGGATGTTGATCCATAGATGATATCATCTTCATAGATCTGGGCTATTAAGACATCTTTTCCACTCCATTTGATAAAAATCGTTTTGGCCAGCTCCTCCGAGCGAAATATTTTCTTAGAAGAGAAGTTGTAATCTTTTCATACCATGCTCGTGGAGCTTGTTTTAATCTATATAATTTCTTATTGAGCTTAAAGACATAATTGGGCTTCTCTGGACTTTCAAATCCTTTAGGTTGAGCAACATAGACCTCTTCCTTAATACACCCATTTAAGAATGCGGATTTTACGTCCATTTGTTATAACTTAATCTTGAGAAATCAAACATGATCTAATAGCAAAAGTATGGACTCAAGACGTGCAACAAGAGCGAAGGTTTCGTCTAAGTCTATTCCTTCAATTTGTGAGTAGCCTTGAGCGACAAGTCTTGCTTTATTTTGACTCACCATTCCAAATTCATCTGACTTGTTGTTAAATATCCATTTGGTACCTACAATATTTACATTGGAAGGAGAAGGAACAAGATTCCATCCCTATTGTCGCTTGAATTGATTTAGCTCATCATGCATAACATTAACCCAAGTAGGGCTGCACATGGGCCGGTGCGGTACGGGTTTTTTAGGAACCCGTTACCTGTACCTGGTAGTGGCTGGTTCCCATTCTTGATTACCTGTACCTGTACCAGTGATACCGGTTCGGTACAAGTCGGTACCGGGTTTTTTACCTGCACCATTCATCTAATAATCTTTCAGCAGCAAACCAACTCCATCTCATAACTCGGCCAACTAAAACTCCAGCTGCAACTCCACCAGACAACAACAAAATCAATTCCCCTATTCTGCTCATCACCACCTGCACCTGTTTCAACTAACGTCAACATCAACAGATTTTTTTTCGAACCCCGTCTTCTTGACAGCATCAGATTCAATTTCACAATACATCCATCTATAACAGAAACCCTAATTCCCAATTGCTATCATCAATTTCTCAAAATCGACTTATACCATCATCTTCTTTAACTAATCAGCTCAAAACCCCAATTTCAGTTTCACGAACCCTAAATTCTTCTCGTGTTATCTTCTTGGATTTGAAATCATATTCTCAGCTTTTGAATTCATCAATTATCTTCTCCATCTTTCGCAACTTCTCTGTAATTCATCAACTAAAATCCCCAATTGAACAACCATAAACCCTAATTTCTCAAAAATCAATCGAACATGAACCCTAAATTAATTTATATCTATAACTGTTCTACCCAAAATCATTACATGATGTTAATAACTGAAGAAGAATAAGTAACTGAAAAAGAAGAAGTGATAAGAGTGGTGGTGATGACTCGCAGTGGACCTGTGTGCACTGTGTTGTTCTCTTCGTCCAGTGAAGAAGAAGGAGGAGGAAAGAAGAAGTGAAAGTGAGATGATAGGGAAATGTATCTTAACCTAAAAATTGATCGGCTAGGATTAGATATAACTTTAAATGAACGGCTAGGATATGCCATATTAAGGGGCCTAGATGAACCGGGTTTCTGGGTACCGGTACTGACGGGAATTGGTCTAGAACCTTTCCTTTACCCACTCCTATACCGGTTCTGATTGCCATTCCCATTCCCCGTACCTTATACAACGGTTCCGGTACGGTTCCTAGCCGGGACACCGGTTTCGATCTGGGTCTTGTGCAGCCCTAAACCCAAGCAGGATCAGTTAGAGCTTCATCAATATTATGAGAATATATTCGGAAGTTTTAAGATAACCCGAAATAGGAACGATACATTCGGATTAGAATATTTTTACAAAAAAATAAATAAATAAATATTCTAATATATATGATGATAAACATCTTTAATCACTTAGGCGCATATATATGGACTACCAAGTATTTTGGTAAATACCACAAGAATTATGGAAAATAATACGAAGCAAGATATTCTGTCAGAATCATCTATAACTAATCAATTTCCGAAACAACATAATACGCGAAAATGGAAATATTTTCGGAGTTAACAACAGAGATTACCTATATAAGGATTCCTTTGAAAGAATATGAAGTCCAAAATTGGAAGATAAAGATTGTGTTTAAGAAATAATATAAGAACACAAATGGTTAATCATTAGGTGAAAATGGTTTGGTCTGTGCCGAGCAAGAGAATGAAAGCTTCATTTAAATGAAGAAACCTTTAAGTTAGGTGTTTGATAAAGAAACCTGATAAGATGTAAAAGAAAAACATCCGACAAAAGTGATTAAGCATAAAAAAAAACGAAGAAACGATTTGATTTAGGGAACTAGTGTGACAAAATATGATTGTGATATAAATGATTGATCTGAAATCACTATGAAAGAGATTGATTGAAACTGATAAAAAAAATCTCTGATAAGAATGTGATGAATAGATTGTGATTTGATGATTAGACCACTAAGATATGGGACGAGCGGGAAAGAAAATGACCTTGTGACCCCTAACCAAGGTAAAATCAGTTGATTAAAAAAGCAAAACACAATTTTTGCTAAGAAAGATAAATTTTCATAAACCAAAGATTCATGAATAATTGGCTATTATTGAAGATTAACCTGAACAAAATTGATGAAAATGATAAAAACAAAAAGGAAAAAAAGAAGAAAAAAACAGAAGCAATTTGAGCGGATCTCCCCGTTCTGCTGCCATGTTAGATTTTGATATGTAGATCAAAACTAACATGGATATCATTGATTTGACAAACAATAAAATTAAATCTACATACCAAAATGGAATAGGAGACAAACGATATTACGTGGTTCCGTCATCTCGACCTACGTCCACAGAGAAACCCATAAGGATGAATTAGATTGATCATCAGACCTTTTTGAGATAATTTTACATTTACATTCGTATCTTATTTATAGAGTGACATAACTAAAACCAGTAAGATAACACCAAAACATAAAAAATGTTGACGAAATAAATATCTAGGGAAATATAAAGATGACACCTCATATTGACTATTCTAATCTTGTAATGATCTTTTAATATCTTCTCTTCAGTCTTCATGTACATTGCACGGACACCCCGAAGATCTTCTCTTCACGGTCAATTCGATTCATATATATACGTGTAATATTCTAATAATAACTGGCCAAATGGAGTGAGTTCAGGGTAAATATGTTTTTCAGGGGACCAAAATAGTCATTTTTCTTGTTGTAGTAAAGTTTTTACCGTTTTTTTTTTTTTTTTTTTTTTTGACTCTCAAGAATCCTGTGCTTAAGAACATGCTGTGACATTTGCAGCAGTTTAATGCCTTCATTAAAGCCCTCCATTTGAATCGTTTTACTTATCTGTGAACCAAATTCCTTCTTTAAAAAGGGTTGTAGAAAGATTTCTAATGTTATTCAACAGCCTAATACAAATTCCTTCGTTTTACTCCTACATCAGATAATAATCCAAAAGACAAAAATCAGTGGAAGACAAAATTTGAGCCAGTTACTTACAGATATCAGATGTTTGAGTTTGCATTAGCCTTATACATAATGCGATGGATCGGTTAAGAAATTTGATGTTCCAATTTACCAAGGGTAAGACTCTTCTCTTCTCTTGTCCAATTTAATGGAAAATGCTAAAAATGAGCTAGCCATAAGGTGCTACTCGGTCGCATAATTCTACTACTCCAATCGATAATTTTATAAACCACATCACACAAGCTTAGCTGTGTCCTCAACGAGGAGATAAAGCTTGAATAGTCTAAGATCTAGTAACTAATCAATTCATTCAAGTGCAATATAACAGAACCATACAAAAATCAAATACAATCGAAAAACAGCCCCTCTGAAAAGAAAATAGATCTTATTTCATCAGTTCATCGAATTTTGCCTCCGTACAAAAATAAGCAGCAAGCAGAACAAAGTATTCTGCAGAATATTTATGCTTCCCTCAAAAAAAAACAATATGCAGAATCCCAATTTAAGCATTACACAACACAATCCTTATAAGCCCCAAAATGAAACAAGAAACGACGACAAAGAAAAGTGTGACGAAATCTCTTGCGGACCATTTAGATACGGCTTTCGCTTCAACACGAAGACTCTTTGCTCTTCTTAACGCATCAACTTCTTTCAACAAATCGAATTCAATCCCTTTGAATTTCAATTCCTGGACACATTTTGATAAAAGCTTTGAATCTTCTTTCTCTCTATCCAAAAGCTTCCCAATATGAGTTTCAACATCAGTTTTGTATCGAATAGCCCAGATTATCACTAATGAAGAGAGGAGAGAACATACAGAAGGTATCCAAGATCTATGACATGATATGGTACCAGTATTGGTATTTGATGTGAAGAGAAGAAGGAGAGATGTTGAATGAAATAGAAAAAAGAAACAGTAGAGTTGAGTTATCTCTTTCCTGACAGTATCGATTTGAGTTTCTTTGAGAGAGATACGACCCAGGATTAGTTCTTCTTCTTTGAACCATTGTTTCAGAAGGAGTTTGTGAGTTGGGCTCTCAGCGATTTGATTCAGTGGGTGATTAACAGATTTGCTTTCTTGATCTGCCATCATTTTTCTTTTCTCGGATAACTGGAATTTTTATTTTTTCTCTAATCACAGTTGCAGAGATAGAGAGAGATTTCAGTGGGTGAGAGAGAGTGGAGACTATTGAAGAAGATAAAGCAGAGGAAATTTGATTTTTAGAGATGAAAATTCCAGATCTTAAGCGCAACGGATCTATTTCAAATTTGCTAACGGTCGGATCGGCAAATTCCTAGAATTGCAATGTGTTTCTAGATTGACCATCAAATTTCCCGAAATTACTAAAGAACCAGTACCGTGTTATAGAAAAAGTCGGTTCAGCTCTTGTAATTTTATTTTTGGACGGATAAAGGGCTCCAAAAAAAAGTAAACTTTTACTTCATTAAACTTTTACAAATGTTGTCCGGCACGACTTTGCGAGATGATTTTCCGTTCAAGTGGCTTCTAAGACATAGGATTGTCAAATAAATGGTTGGACTCGCTCTCCCATTAGTTATTCCCATTCAGCTCAACACCCACCACGGGCCAAGAATTCAACGCTTCCAGATCTGAGTTTTAGATGTGGGACATATCTGATCTAACGTCTTAGAATCCGCTTGAGATAGCTTGAGGAAGTAAGCCTAGGATTGGAATTGGCATTCCACCGTCCTTTAATGTTTTCATGCATTGCAAACTGGCAAAGAGAGTGAACCATTGTATTTAATCTTCATCACCAACGATCTGATGCTCTAGGGAACTTCATTACCATTTCCAAAAATGGCTCGTTTCACGTTTAACGTGTTTCCTTCAATAATTATTTTATTTTGAATAATTATTTTTAACAGCCAAATCTAATTCTAGAAAAGCAGTTTTGGTTTCATATATTAAAAGAGAAGTTGCATCAAAAATAAAAAATTCCACATCCCATGTAATTACCTAGATGATGGTCATGAGAAATAACACCAACAATTCCATTTTTTGGGATGAATGCAACATCCACATTGATCAACTGCAATGTTGCGGGGTTTGGTTGTTGCAAGAAGATGAAGTATCAACAGTGCAATTCTTGAAATCCATATCTGCTAATTTTAAAATCTGACAAGCTGAGAAAAGAGTACTACAAAATATCATATTGTTTCTCATTTTCCAAATATTCCAGAGAATGCATAATGTTTCTCCATCCATTGTAAGAAAGATTGTATTTGGGTCATTCAGAATCAAATCAATGGAGAAACGCATAATAGTATTACTAAACACTGCTTTAGCCCATGAAAAATTGAAAAATAGATGAACAGTTGATTCATCTTCATGATTGCACAAAGTACACTGAGATTCAATATTACTATGAATCTTCTAATATTTTATCTAACTGCTAAGCCACTGTTCAAAGGTTTCCAAGCAAATGTCAATATCTTCAGGAGAATATTGGTATATGACCAGAATCTTTTTCAAATGAATTTATTAGAGGACGAAATATTTGGCATAATGTAAATATTTTCTTATATTTAGCTTTATCGTTAAGAGAAAAAAGGTTATTATACATCAGGGAGGCTAATGCGACTCAGGTGCACTATACCCTTAGACGAACGACATACATGAGAATAACAAATTTTGCATTATAAATGGAGGTTTCGGGCTTACAATCAAATCAGGGCAGGAAAGACAATCGAAAGTTTAGTGGCTAGTAGATTTTTACAAACCAATATTGCATAGTGTATAGCAATCCTCTTCCATGGGTTGTGGTTTGGGTTTAGTATCTAGCAATCCTCTTCCATGGGTTGTGGTTTAGCTTTTCTGTTACGTTTTTTTCGTCTTCTGTCAATTCTAGTTCATAATATAATATTCTTATTATAAACATAGATTTAATTAGAAAGAGTAAAGATTATGTTTATCACTAACATGTCATATTTGATTTTTTTTCTTTCCTTTATTCTCTTTTATTTTTGTTTCAAATTTGTTTTTCGGATTTATGGGTTTGCCTCTCCCCGATATGGGGATATTATTGGCCCATTTGTGGAAATTGTCAACCTTTAACTGATTACAAATCAATTAGGTATGATATAACCCGTAAAATATTCACTCACTCACTGTTTAATTCATCATCCTAAAAAGTTTCTATAATTTTTTTATTAAGGTTATCGGTACATTACTCATTTAGTTTGTAAACAGTTGATTATTTACCGTTTGTTAAACCAATGAGCCCAGTGTGAGTCCCGTTTAGACCAAAGTGGTTCCCTCTGATCCCAACGGCCAATAAAACAATGTTCCATATAAAAATTAATCCATTATATCAAAAATATTGATTTGTTTTTATTGGCCCTTGATATTGGTATTTCCCTTTTGGAACTATGAATAACTTCCTTGTTCAAATTAATTTGTGCGATTGGAGTTCGATATATCTATTACATTCAAAATTTTAATTTAGTAAAACAATAAAAGTCATATTGGAGTTGTATACCGGTATAACAATTGGAAATTTATTGAGAATATTATTTCTTATATTTCATATATTAGAAATAATTTTTTATTAGATAATTTGTTAAATTTTGAATCGAATGAAACAAGAATTTACTTTTTTTTAGTGCAAGAGGTAATTCTTTTGCAGTTTGAAATTTAAATCATATCTTGTATATTGATATACTGTAAATGTAAATTAGTCTTTTTTTTTTCATTCTATATAAATTTATGTACCTGTATACAAGTTAACATGACATGTTTTATGATCCAAATTATATATAGTAAAGTATGTTCTGGTTTTCTTACAAAATATTTAAGGAAAAATTATTGTTCCCTTCATTTTATTTTTAGAGGATATTTTAAATGATTTTTGGTACCAAAATACTTGATTTTCTTTTTGGGAAAAAACTTTCAAGACCATCCTGACATTTTTATTCTAAAAAACGAGTGACTTATATTGATAATAACTCGAGATTGATACACACTTCACATAAAAACATTGAATGAGGAAGATAAACAATATATCAAATTTGGTAAATGGCAAGTACTCGACCAAGTTTTAAGAATCAGAAATTGGATTCCAAATTTCAGACCAGAAAGTCAACGTGCCTCTTTAGCAATGGTATGAGTGCAATTTCCAGGGTTAAGTTTGGAGTATTGGGATGAGAAAAAACTACTCATTATCAGTAGAGCAATTGGAAATCCGGTGAAAGTGGATGAAGCAACATTGAAATATGTAAGTGGATACTATGCTAAGGTTCTATTTGAAATTGATCCGGCAAAGAAAATTCCAAACAAGCTTTGGATTCTCACTAAATATGGTGGTTTCTCTCAAGGTATAATTCTTAACAATCTACCTACATTTTGTAGTAGGTGCAAAATTATTGGTCATCTGCAAACTGAATGTAGGGAAAATAAGCAACAAACAACTGAATCTACTACTGAACAAGTAGTGGCATATCCAAAAGAAAAAGTTATGGAGAGTGTTTTTAAACCAATCATGGAACCATTTGATATATCAAATTCCAGTCACACAAATTAATTTGAACAAGGAAGTTATTCATAGTTCCAAAAGTGAAATACCAGTATCAAAATGAATGTTTAGTCAATTACAAAATTAGACTAATGATTTTATTGAGCAATTAGTTATGGACAATGTGGAAGAGTTAGAGCATTTAGACCATGTTAAAGTTTTTCAATAGCAGAAGACAATGCAATTGAAAAAAGTATTGTGAAATATGTGGATGGTAAGAATGGAATTGTATCGTCTGAAAGAGTTCCAATAACGTCTTGGTCTAGAGTGGTTCAAAAGCCTTCGCCAGTAAAAGCAAGTACTTCTACAAGCACTGCAGCATCAAAGGAATATTTTGACGCAAAGGTAATAACTATTCAAGCTCCAATTAAGTAAATTTTAGGAAAAAATATAAGAAAAGGAGGCACAAAAAGCCTTTAATCCAAATAATGAAAATCCTCTTTTGGAATTTAAGGGACCTTTAAAGACTTGGGGAACAAAATAAATTATGGTTATTAGTTAATCAATTTTCTCCTTCATTACTTTGGGTAGCTGAACCTAAAATTGTTTGTAATGCGTCTTTCTGCTATAAGTTAAATTTACCAGGGATGCAGAGCATGGTAATTCAAAATTCAGTTTCCAATAAAAAAAAGGAAATATTTGGTTGTTTTGGAAAAAAACATTACCTACTCCTACAATGGTGTCAATGTCAAGCTAGATGATAACTATCAGTGTTGGCGAAACTTTAATTTCTGGTGTTCATGCTCATGTGGGCATAATTCAAAGAAGGTTCTTATGGTCTGAGATGGAGTTAATCAGTGACATGAAGTGGCCTTGGATAATTATTGGTGATTTTAATGTTATTACTTCCTCTGAAGAGAAAATGGGAGTAGAGCTCCTAATAGAAGATCTATGATGGATTTTAACACTTTTCTAGATAACTGTGGATTATGCAAGCTCCAAAAACTGGATTACAATATTCTTGGTCAAATTGTCAACAAGGTAATAAAAGGATATTGTGTAATTAACATAGAGCAGTCTTCAATCAATTATGGCTTAAAAAATATGAGGATTGGGGATACAAAGTTGGTCTATGAGTTTATTTTGATCACCTATGCTTAGTGGGTGTGCAAACATTCCTAAACCAAAAAACGTTCCTCAAAAGTTTCAGAAAATGTGGTTATCTCATCCTAATTTTATGAAAGTAGTGCAAAAATGTTGGTCTGAGCAGATTGATGGAGATCCTGCTTTTGTCTTCATGCAAAAATTAAAAAAATTGAAACATTTTCTTAAACAATGGAATTGGAATGTTTTTGGTAATGTGCAAGTAAAAAATAAAGAAGCTGAAAGAAAAGTGAAAGAAGCTGAAATAAATTCAGATAGTCATCCTTTTGATCTGAAGCTTTAAAAGATTTGGTATAACCTGAGAAGCTTTAAAAGATTTGGTAGAACCTGAAAATGTGTATAATTGTGGAGAAGTTCAATTGTGTACAATGCTGAAACAGAAATCTAGGATAATATGGATTAAAGATGGTGCTGCTAATACCAAATTTTTCACATAAATTTGAAAATAAGACATGCAAAGAATTTCATTAGTGAGCTGGAGAATAATGAAGGTGATAGTATCTCAGATCAAAGTAAAATTGCAAAAAATTTGGTAAGCCATTATGAGAGAAAATTTCAATTTAAAGAAGTTGATTCCTTATTAGAAGATATTCCAAATGTTAACACAGAGGAGGATCAAAGTATGTTGGAGGCATTTCCAGATGAAGAAAAGATTAAAAATATAAGTTTTAATATGGATCCTGACAGCTCTCCAGGTCCAGATGTTTTTTATGGTTGTTTTTACAGGGTTTGTTGGCATATCACTCATCAGGATGTAGTTAAGTCTGTTCAATTCTCTTGGAGAAGAAGGTTTATACCTAAAGCTCTGAGCTGATTTTTTTTAATTTTACTTCCAAAGGTTAAGGGTGCTAAATCTCATAATTATTTCATACCTATAGGTTTAATAATGTAAGCTTCAAGATTTTTACTAAAATTATCTTCACAAGAATGAGTTCTCTAATGTCAAAGCTAATCTCTCCTCATCAAGTGGATTATATCAAGGGTAGATGTATTCAAGAACAAATATTTCTAGCTTCTGAAATGGTGAATGAAATGAAGAAGAAAAGAAGATGTAGTAATGTAGGTTTAAAACTGGATATTTCACAGGCTTATGATTCAGTTAGTTGGGAATTTCTCTTTCAAGTTCTGAATAAATATGGCTTCTCTAATTCTTGATGTGACTAGTTGCATACACTCTTTAAATCTGCCAGAATTTCTGTAATGAATTATGGAGGTCCAAATGGTTTTTTTTGCTATTGGAAGAGGCTTCAGGAAATGAGATCCACTTTCTCCAATCTTATTTGTGCTTATGAAAGATGTTTTAAGTAGAAGGTTAACTCAACTAGTTAATGATGGTTCAATTATTCCAATGGTTGTCAGGAAAGGTATTCATCCAACTCACATTTTCTTTGCAGATGATGTTTTCATTTTTTGCAATGGAGCTAAGAAATGTATAGACAATTTGGTTAAGTTATTAGATGAGTATCAAAAGTGCTCAGGCCAAATAGTTAACAGAGTAAAAATTAAATTGTTTATTGATGGTACTTCTGAATCAAGAATATGTTGCGGATGGAATTAAATGAATTTCCAGATAAATATCTTGGAGTAATGTTGGTTGCTGGTAGAATCAATATATCTATAGTTTGGCCAATGGTGGAGATGATATAAATGAAGCTAGCTACTTGGAAGGGGAAATTGTTGTATTTTCAATAAAGGTTAGTTTTGATAAAATTTGTCCTCTATAGTATACATATTTACAATATGGCAGTTTATAAATGAGCAAAGTCAGTTATTAAGATTTTTGAAAAAATCATTAAAAACTATCTCTGGTCTGGAGATGGAGAAGTAAGGAAATATACTATTATGTTATGTTATGGAAAAAAGTTTGCACACCCTACAGTGAAGGTGGTTTAGGTATTCAAATACTTGAGGTCATTAATAGAGAATTGATTATGAAGATGATGTGGAAAATCACATGTTCAAGTGATGAATGGGCTTTATTTTTTAAGGCAAAATTTAAGGATAAAAATGATCAAAGGAGTAACAATTGGCAGTTGTCTTCAGTTTGGTATGGTCTGAGATGGGCTTTGGAATCATTGAAAGAGGATATGAGATGGTGTGTTGGTGATGGTCGAAATATTTTTGTATGGTTTGAACCATGGATTGGAGATATTCCTCTTATAGAAAATACAGGCTTTTCAGATTATGTAAAGAGCAATATGAAAATGAAGGTTTTAGATATCTTGCAAAATGGTGAATGGAATATACAACTTAAAAATCTAATTTCTAGTAACTTGTCAGATATATGTGGAAGTAATGATGAGCTAGTCTGGAATGGAGATTTACAAGTAATTTTCACAACTTCTGCTGTAGTTGCTAAAATAAGAACAAGGAAACTAAACTAAATTGGCCAAGGTACATCATGAATTCTTTCCTTCATCCTAGTATAAAAAGTATTGTGTGGAAGTTAATTCAAAGAATTTATGTTGATGACTCTGTAATGGTGAATAAAGGATATGAAATGGTTTCTATTTGCTGTATATGTGAGGAAGAACATGATATCATGATCACCTGCTTTGGGAGTGTAAGTTCAGTATTGATATTTGGTGTTGGGTGTGTTCCATTTTTGGATTTAACTTGCCTAAATGTTTTGAGGATATTTGGAGAGGTGTAAAGATAAAAGTCCATTAATTAAGAAAATATGGATCACAGTTTGCTGCTCAGTTCTGAAAGAACTGTGGTTTCAGAAAAATAAAAGGTTTTTTAATGAAGTTCTACCAAATATTCAACAATTTAAGGGCATAATTAAAAGATGGTATTTGAAGGTGATCTCAGGATGAAAAGTAATAAGTGGAATCAAAATTATGACTGTTAGGTTATTTCCTTCTTTAATCTTGGTCCTAGAAAATCTAAATTCCAATGCACTAAAAGTTGTTTTTGGGTGCCTCCTAGCTTTGGATATACACTCTTTTGTCGTGATGGCGCATCTATTGGTAATCCCGGAGCAGCATGATTTGGTGTAGTTGTAAAAAATCATCTCAGCCAAGTAATTGGAACTCTAACTGGAGGATTAGGCATTGCTACAAATTACATGGAAGAAGTGTATGTTGCTGTGTGTGCTGTGGAGTTAGCAGTACAGTGGCAGAAGCAGTATATTATATTGAATTTAGATTCAAAAACAGTTATATCTCAGTTTGAACAGTGGAATATTCCTTGGTTTATCAGGATGAAATGTGTAAAAGCTGTTATACATATCTTCAATCAATTTCTGTCACTGCTTCAGAGAAGCTAATTTTCAGCGGATATAGTAGCAAAAAGAGGTTCCAAAATGTTGGCAGAAGAAAGAAAAATCCACTGGGGGAAGCCTTTTTTTTCTGAAAAGAATTGAAATACTAGATGTTGAGTATTACAGGTTTAGTAAAAAAAAGGTTAGATGTTATTTTTCGGGTTAGTAGCTTTCAAATTTTATGGGCCTATGTAGTTGGCTCAGAGTTGTTTTGATTTTTATTGCATGTTTGATCTAATTTGTATATTTATTTTTCAAATCAATAAAATTGTGCGATTCAGGAAAAAATAAGATTCAAAATATCAGCAGTTTCAAAGATTCCATACAGACAACCAATAATACAACCAAACCACTTAGTAATAAAGTTAATAATAGAGTTACAAACCAAATTATGATGAAGAGTTCTAACTCTAATTAGTAAACTTGCGAATCTTTTTGTATCAAACAGAAACGCGTATACTGTACAATTGTTTCTAACTCAGACCTCTAGATACATGTTTCTTGGGTATCCATAATTATACGCATTCTCGTTTAGATAATACCGACAACTGGTTACAACTAACTACGACCGAGTTATCAACTGAGATAGACAGCTGGTTACAGCTAATCCTATACGAGTAATCAATCGAGACTCAGTAGGATTGTTGAATCCTCGCTATTACAAAATGAGGGGCCTGATCGTAAGTAAATCTGGAAGAGTTGTCAACCGATACTCAGCAGGATCGCTGATTTCCCATTATTACAAATTGTTTGTAAAGGGACTTGATCTGATTCAAAGATCTGTAATAAATGGATTTTATCGCAAGAACACAAGTTTACTAGGCCACCTTCTGAATTGAACAAACCATTGGTCCATGTTTTATTCATTCGTTCATTTTGTATTTTATTAAACATATTTTTAAGGTACTCCCTACCGAGTCATGGTATAAGAATATTTTCTTACAATTTGCTATGTGTCGAACTCACATTAGTAAATCGAATTATGCACATATATATATCATTTCGAATTAATGTTGAATCATGAACCGTTGATCAGAATATTGACCGAATTTAACTTTTACAAATCCGAATAATACTCGTACATTTACCGTTCTATATGTTTGCCGAATTCTAAATTGCTAACTAGGGTTCTAACTTTTCCAAGTTACATTCCAAAAATCAGTAATATTAACAATAACACATTTACTTTAAATGACCTGATTTGGATTAAAAGTAGCACATCCAAATCATTCAGCAACTCTATAATCAACATAGATGTTAGGATCCATATATTCAACCATTTCTCAAGGATTTTTTAGAAATACCATAAAACATGTAACAAAGATAACTAATAGAACGAGATCAGTCTGAGTCTTTATCGGAATCGATATACAGTACCTCCAAACTGTTAGTGTTTTTGGTGTCTTTAGAGCTGTTAGTGTCTTTGGAGATCTTGACGTTATAGTTGCTGCTGAGCTTGGATCTAGCGTCGCTTTAAGTTGTAGTTGTGATTTTCCTGATAACTACTAATATAATCAAATTTTTCATTAAAAAAATAATAATAATGATTGTCATTCTACTGGGCTATCAGCCCACGGTTAAATCCTTAGTGAACCCGCTTTTATTTTTCTCAGAAACATCCCCTCTAACACGCATAGTAAGTGTAAAAACTAGTTTGAAAGTTTATTGGTAGGCGGAAAAATGAGTTTTGCCGTTATATTTAGGAAGTGACTAAATACAACCCTTGTTTGGGTTAAATACAACCACAATTTTACATTTTATAATTATCTTTTTCAAGCTTAGAATGAACTAAATAAAACCAAGAAAATAGTCAAGTCAAAATCTAAACCTAAATAGCCTATTATTGTAACCGTCAAAAAGAAACGATCTTGGATAGATATCACAGAGTTGGGTGATCTCTTTCATAGATTTGATGTTCTGTTTAAGATTTTTTTTAATTAAAATTCGTGTTTACTCCTTTTAGCATATTTTCTTGAAACATCAATAATAGAATCTTGTTAATATGATTGGAACCATTTAACATACTCTTAATTTTGATTTTTTTTCTTCTTCTTTCTTTCAATTTTGATATAAAACTTGAATCTACACAAAGATGGTGATCATGACAATTGTGTTCTTGATCAAGAAGGTGACTATTTTCTTTGCTCCAAAAGTCATGACTATCCTGATATCAACAGATAGATTTGCCGGTTGATTTAATCGGTGATTAATGGAAATTATATTTAGGGTGGAACATGCAATCAATATTTGTCTTGGGTGCATATAAACAATTTTAGGGTTGTATTTAGCTAATTACATAAATTGGAGGGTTGTATTTAGTCAGGGTCATATTTAACTCCATTGAAGATTGTATTTAGTCACTGCCTATATTTGTATGGCTTTGTTGTACCAGTCTAGACGGGTACCCGCGATTTAACCAAAGTAAACTGCGTGAGTTGACATTGTGGGGGACAATATATCAGATGCTATATCCGCAACATTGTATCTGGGACAAGCTTTAGGTCAGCTCATGCTATCTTGAGCCAAACATGTGCCATCGTTTGACTTCACTTTCCGTAAGTGTGACCTCCACATTCTTAACGAGCAATACTACCCTACATGCTAGTTGACTTTGAGCAATCATAAACATCAAGTTCATACTATCCTCAGAGTTCACTTTCCATACAAGTTGGACGGCTAAGAACCATTGTGAGCATCAAGTTCTAGATATCAATTAAGATACCCTAAGGTAACCCTTAATAGACAGTGGATATTAAGAAAGATCGAATGAGACAGTTGAGAATGTTCTTTACGTCGCTATATATTCAAGAGATAAGACACGGTCGTCATTATGCATGACATGCTTCACTACAACTAACTAAACACCAAAACAATATGTTGACTTCTACTTTCGTTTACAATTCCGTAGATTCTACTACGGCTGCTGCTGATGAATTTTATGACAGTAGTTTATGGCAGCCAGGATTACCGTTTGGCGGGAACGACACCGGATCTCTGTTTGCAGTGATGGATCAAAATGTGGATAGTAGTATCCATGGTTGTGCGGATGAGGATCCTATAAACATGTTTACTAGAGATCAGTCTAGCTATCCAGTAGATAAACCACAATATTCTATTAACATTGACATATCGAGGTCTATCAGTACGACCGCACCGTCATTAAGCAGTAATGACTATGTGCATGATGAGACAAAGGCAACAAAGAAATCCGATCATAATGTTAAGGAGAAGTTACGTAGGATGAGACTCAATGATGCTTACTCTTCCCTCAAATCTTTACTGCCTGATTCTTATATATCAAAGGTACATACATACATATAGTTATCAATAATTTTTGTGTTTCAATTCTTTTTTTTAAGCTTCATCTTCATTTTTGTTAAAAGAGAACATGTACTTTCTTACAAATCGCATGAAATTTATGATAAATTTAGATCGTAGATACAAAATGATCAGATATTTAAGGAGTTAAACAAAGCAAAGTTGTTTGCATTTAATCTTAGTTTGGCACGGTATACTTCAAAATAGGCGTCACAACACCCAGCGTATTTAGGGAGTATAGTTTTCGATGGGGCAATATACGTATTATGCCATATATGCCCGTATTGAATGAGATCACGGTATCACTATGAAAGCTAATGGTTTTTGTTTTATTTTTTCTTTGTTTTTGACAGAAGAAATGGAGTTCTCCTTTAGTAGTTGCCAAGGTTCTTGAGTACATACCGGAGTTGCAGGAAGAGGTCGAGAAGCTGAAGCAAAAGAAGGGCAATATTTTACTAAGCTCTCAAGAGAAACAAATATTTACTACAGATCAAAATCAAATAGTTTCATCAGGTCCAACGGTTTCAACAATTGAAATTACTGAAGGAGAGATTACAGCCCAAATATGTGTCCACCGAGATCGACAAGTGGATGTTTTCCCCTTGTTGCTTGCGAATCTCGAACGAGAAGAAATTCACATAGCCAGTGCTTCGACTCTCTCAATCTCTACCGAGAGAGTTTGTTACCATCTACATCTCTTTGTAATATTTCTCATCATTAATAGTATTACTTGAACAATTTACTATTACATTTCGATATTTCCTTTCGGGAAAATGATGCTATACTTTACTATATATATCTTATCAGTAATTATCATCTACTGACTGATATTTTTCATGTGCTTGAACAGACGAAAGAAAACGCAGATCAGCCAGCACAGTATGTTGATAATTTGAGGAATAAGATTGTTTCATGGTTAGTGGCACGCTGTGACAGTTAATGCCTGATGCGATTGATGATATATGCTAGTTACAAACAGCACACAAATTCACAGCTTTAATAACGTTCCATGGAAAGCAAGATCTTTAAGATATCGTACATCTAAATCTCTAATATAAGATATATATACAAATACAATAAAAAGAATTCGGATTGATAACAAAAAGGGGACAAATCATAATCGTAGGGAGATATCTGCAGCGTACAATGCATATAGTCGACGTATGTGGAAATTTCTGAGAAACCTGAATTTGATTCCTCTCTTATATGAACCCATCATTAAGATGATATATATGTGAAGCCCAACGCATAGGATTCACAGTTAAAAATACTCCCTCCGTACCATATATATGGATGGAGAAAGAAAAATACATTGGATTCATAATTTTTTATGTTTTTTCATGTTTTAACCCTTGTCCTATTAGCAACGCAATTATCTATGTACCATTAATAAGGGTATGTGTGGAAATATTCACCATGAAAATAGTAATCCACCTATATCTAATGAGACAATCAAAATTCAAAATTCCGCCTATATATATATGCCTATATATATGGTACGGAGGGAGTAGTAATTTTAAATTAGATTAATACTTTCACAAATTCAAATGGACTAAATTAACCTTATTTAGTATCGTTTTATTAATCAAAATAATTAAAAATAATTATGATTGGATCGCGTTTTTTATGGCCACATAATTGACTCATATTTGTAGCTTAAAAAAAGCCTAGCATTTTTAGGGGCGACACAAAAAGACAAAAAAGGTCACTCAAACGTAAATGTAGCCATCCCTTATCTCCCGTTTTTTTAATGGCCAAACTACCCTTTACAATCGGTAGATAACTTTACAATCGGGAAGTTAATCCACAATCGTGAGTCAATTTAGTTTATATAACTTCCGAATATAAAGTATTCCCAAAATAAAATCCTATATCTTTTGAATTTTGATTATCCTATAATCGGTAGTAAATAAAGTTA
>JAJJMB010008958.1:3373143-3385134 GCA_023531105.1 Papaver atlanticum
ATTTTGATTATCCTATAATCGGTAGTAAATAAAGTTATCTTGACTCCTGATTAAAGTAGACCTTTGGCTAAAATGCTACCATAATCGATAGTGAATTTAGGTTATTTAACTCCCGAATATAGAGTAGCCCCAAAATGAGATTTTGCAAAAATTCTCTATCTTTTGAATTTTGATTATCCTATAATCGGTAGTAAATAAAGTTATCTTGACTCCCGATTAAAGTAGACCTTTGGCAAAAATGCTACCATAATCGGTAGGGAATTTAGGTTATTTAACTCCTGAATATAGAGTAGCCCTAAAATGAGATTTTGCAAAAATTCTCTATTTTTTGAATTTTGGTTGAGCCTATAATCGGTAGTAAATGAAGGTATCCTGACTTCCGATTATACAATGGCTCTCTTTGCCGAAATCCTACCATAATCGGTAGTCAAGATAGTTCATATAACTACCGAATATAGAGTAGCCCCAAAATGAGATTTTGCCAAAATCCTATATTTTTTGAATTTTGGTTGAGTCTATAATCGGTAGTAAATGGAGTTATCCTGACTTCCGATTATACAGTGGCTTTCTTTGCAAATATCCTATCATAATCGGTAGTCAAGATAGTTTATATAACTACCGAATATAGAGTAGCCCCAAAATGAGATTTTTCCCAAATCATCTATTTTTTGAATTTTGGTTGAGCCTATAATAGGTAGTAAATGAAGTAAAATCCTGACTTCCGATTTTACAGTGGCTCTCTTTGCTGAAATCCCACCATAATCGGTAGTCAAGATAGTTCATATAACTACCGAATATAGAGTTGCCCCAAAAATGAGATTTTGCAATCGGTAGATAAAAAAAACTAAACTACCGATTATGAGGGGACATATAAGTTTTTTCAACCTATTTTATCTTATTATGAATTTTATTAAACTAATTAAAGGGCTATTACACCAGAATATATGATACTAATACCCAAAGATTCATCTGTTACAATTGGAATAGTATGCCAGGGGAAAGATTTAATTTTCACTTTATTCTTATGTGAAAATTCCAATTTTCTTTTTTCATTAAGTGAAATATATAATTATCATCTTCCTTTCTCGTGTGAAATATCCAACTTTCACACCTAAATTGTAGGGTGATAATTAAATTTTGCCATGTGCTGATTTTCTAGTTTCTTTTTAATATGATTTATTTTGGTCCGCAAAACAATAATTATATTCATCCCCCAAGTCAAACCCATATTCAAACCCACTGCTGAGGTGGTAATGATGTGATTTTTTTCTCTTCTTTCGCGGGTTTCAATGTTAAGTTTTTTATTTACTTAAGTTGTATGCTCCTTTCTTCGGCTGAAAAAATGTTCAAAGTAAAAAAATCTTCGATCCAATAAGTTTTCTGCTCCTCTCCGTTTCTTTTGATTGGTTTCGCCATTTTTCCTACGACGAAGGTACTTTCGTTTTTTCATTTCTGAGTATTTTCAGATTTGAGTTATGCCGTTGATCTTTGAATTTGTAGTTTTGTTCCTCTAAAACCCTAGAAATTAATTGAAGAATTATGAACAGTGAAATTGGTGATGGACAACATTAATCACCAGTAAAGCATTATTCAAAGCATAGTCTAAACGAGGTTTGTAATAACTGTCTCAGGTATTTACAATTTTCTTATAGTCTTGAATGACCCTATCTACGTTGCGTCTGTCGTTTTTAACTAAATGGTATTTCCTAGAGATATGCCTCTAGGATTAGTAGAAACTCTTCATTGTAATCTCATGTTTTATAATCTTATGTTATTTTGGCATTTATGGGGTATTGCTGGTTGGAAAATTTCTTTCCTTCTGTCTTGGTCTCTGTAAAAAACAGATGATAACTTTGGCACTATTGGTTCTGGATTTTAAATGTGGAGTGGAAAGTGATTGTACATCAAAAATGCCGCAGTGCATTTCTACACTGGTTCATTTTAACAGTGCATCTCAGCTATACTAAGTATTTGAAACTGTCCTTTTCAAATGTACTTACCTAAGGTCAGATGTTTTGAAGGCTGAGCTTCTCTTGATTATATAGGTAGATAATGAATTGGGCCTTTTACTTGAGCTGCATGTTTGGGGAGGGAAATTGTATATTACATGGAGTATTGTGTTTGAATACTTAATCCAGATTGAATATTACAGGGAGTTTTTGGTTGTACTGCGGGTTACTTATTATGCGTGTCAGTTTCATTGCGGTAGCTTTCTTCCTTGCAAGGAGAACTAAACATCCTTACCATGAGACTATGTGGTTATTGGCTAGTTACATGGCCTTCTGCTGACATAGAATGATAGATCACTCGAGAAGGGATAATGTCGGCATAATTCAGGTATAATACCATTTATATTTTTCTGTTAATCAATTTGTTTTCATTTGCTCTTCAGTATGATATGAAGTCAAAGATATTTGGACTCCTAATTTGTTCCTTTTCTATGTAAGGAATGCTAGAACCACCTAATTGTAAACCACCAATGGGTTCTTAAGCATACGAAGTGAACTTAATCAAAATACTAGACTTGGTAACAAGTTGCCAATGTTGGTGTATGTATATGTTATTTGAAAATTGCAATTTGAATGATCAAGATTTCTTTTTTGTTTTCTAGGCAACATTGTGTTTTAACTACGCTCGTTTCTTTCAACCGTGCAGATCAGGGACCATAACTTGCACCTGCTCCTTGTGTTACACATTTAGGTGTTTTTGAGTGTATATTTGATGTACTGGGAATGAAATGAGTGTATATATGGATATGCTGTCAGTTTTTCAGAGTGTTCAAATGAATTTTTTTGATACTTGGTCAATAGACTCTTCCAAGACGTGAAACCTTACTACTATTACTGTGAAGACAAGGAAGAGATAGTTGAACATGCATTCCTACACTGTGGCACCAATCTCTAGTAAAGATGTTACTGCAAGCTGGTTACAGAAAGGGGGCTCTATTGTCATGGTGAAGTCGAGAAACGAATTGATAATCTAGCAGCAATCAACCACAGTTGAAGGGATACTGCAAGTTTCACTGCTGATCCATAACGACTACTACAAAGATGAGGTGGAAGGTTCTCAGCCTGAGGTTGAGTGACAAAGTTGCACATGCTAATTCGAGCACACCAGTTGGAGATGCGATCAAGACTATGACAATGCAGAATGTTGTAGGAACTAATGTATACATAATGTATCAAGACTATGACCAGAGAAGTCCATACAGAAGAACAAGGTTTTTTTAGCCGGAAAACTGCACTCAATTCCATTTTTCTGGAGTGTATTTTTTATGTATTGTTAATTTGTTAGTTTTCGAGAGCGTATTCTTTAGGTACTTGTATATTGGTTTTTTCTTATATCAAAATATATAAAATTAGCTATATTTTGTTACACAGTAATCAAATTTTACATTCTTCCTATGCTCACTCTTCTCGAGTATAATACACCCCATGATATTAAAAAGTGAAGATGTATGTTCACTACAAAGCATAATGAAAGTGGAAAGATATTAGATTGCATGGTTTCAGAAGCTTTTGTACGCAAACAGTCTTCGGTAGCCAAAATATGTCCATTGAAGATCAACCTAAATCAAATATACTTTTTTAATCAAAATTTATGTAAAAACTCGATTAAGATTTATAAACCCTCGTAACTTTGTATCTTTTTAAAGATTTGTAAATAACAAGATCATCATGTTTTTTGTTTTAAGAAGGGATTGTATACAAATTACCTAATGGTTGTTCTTCTTATTCCTTAATGGTTTTAAGTTTTTCTTTAGCAGTTCTTCATGGCAGGGGAGGGATAGCACAGGTTTTTTTCTTAGTTTTTAGATCGTGCGTAATAACATCAAAAACCAAAAAAGAGAAGAAAACACAGAAAAGAGAATAGTCAAGCCACGTCATAGTCACCTAAGCATAATAACAGTTTTTCTTTTTTGTTGTGACAACAAAAGAGAGTTAATAGGAATTATTTTAGGGAAGTTTGAGTAATTTTGGGGATTGGAATTTATCATAACAAAATACCTTTTTTGTTTAACAAACACTAACAAACACCTAAGGTTTCATATTATATGAGTTATTTTAGGGATTGAGATTTATAATAAAGATATTAAAAATAATTATTAATTTAATTTTTTAGTTGAGGAAAGAGTTATTTCTGTAATCACATCATATTATAACTAATTTTGGGTTCAACATATATGAAAACTTAATGGTGGGTTTTGAATATACAAAAAAAACAAAATTGGGCTAGAAATAATTTTCCCCATTATTATGTTTCCCACGGAGATACTATGAGTATATTGTATTGTATATATTTTGATGTTACCTCATAGCAAAGCACAATGAAGATATGAAAATGCAAATGAAACTAATCATACATAGGGGTCAACGGGTCCAATCAGGTCCGGATATTATACTACCCAAAACCGGAACAACTTATTTTATTCGGTTCAGGATCCGGTTCCTAAAATAGTGGACCCATAACCGGATCCGTTATAGGGTCCTTTAAAATCCAGTATGTTTTTGGCTAAATTTTATTCATCATGTTGACATGTACTAATATTTTTTTTTTTATATATAACAACAAAAGATTTAACACTTAAGTAGTTCAATCAAGATGATCTACATCCTCTACGGAAATAATAAAAGTGATTCCACTGCAAGTTAACAATATATATATTGTAGAGTACCACACAAACCCTTTCAAGAACCTTAGCCCATTTCTCTCCCACTCACGTCAAGACACATAAAATATCTTATTTAAAGAGAAGAACAACAAGGTTACTTCACTAGTGGTTATTCCAGGTTTGGATTCTTTTTAGTTACTTTGTTACTTGAAAATGGATCATTGTGTGGTCCTGCATTTCTTGTGGTTTGCATGCAGGTATGTCAATTAGTAGGTTTGGAAGCAGTCACTGCTTTCAAATCTGTGTATTCTAACTCCCTGACCATGAAAGGTTTGTTGTGTGTGAAATAAATTCGTTCTTTGTCATACGATAAAAACCCTAAGAGATGAATGGATCAATTTTTGATCCTAATTCTCTTTTTTCTTTCAGTTTTGTTAATTGGTTTGGAAGAAATTAGTTATTTACAATACCATCTAACCATCACAAGAAGCGGATTCAAACGGTTGTATAATTTCGTATCTTTCTTCGCTGCAACACTCTAAAGTTGTTAGTGTTTTAAATTCTCATTTGTTTAAGTTTCTCTATTATCTGTGTGAAATTTCGTTGCTCACGTCACATGAACTAGCCATTCTTGATGATATTTATCTCTGTAATGATCTTTGTAACTATGTTGTTAAGGATGTAATATACCAATAAGTTATTGTTGATGGTGTTTTGGGGTAAAAACTGATTCTGCTGGTTTTGGTAAATTTGGGTGTGCCGCCGAGAAACAAATCTAAACCCTAAACAAATGCACTGCACGGGAGTACTTTAGATTCGAGTGATCAATCTGTACAATCCTGGCCTAAACCAAGAAATGGCCGTTCCAGTCTTACTTCGGTCACAAAGTGAAGGAGAAGGGTTGATCTTAGGGAGGGAAGCGAAGAAGGTGTTGAGATCAGAATGGTCAACTCTAAAGGTGTGGCTATTTTATGACTTGTATCAAAATATGGAACTGGCTTGCAGAATGTAAGCTATCAGTTCTTGGTGTTTTTCTGGATACTTGTGTTGATAACACTTGTGTGTTTGTCGAAATTGGTTGAAAACCTATTTATACAAGTCATGATTAAGCGCACCCTGATCTCGTAGGAAGTGGAGACAGTTAAGTAGTGGAGAAGTGGGGTTGTGTAAAGAGTGGTGACCATCACGTTTCTATCATGAGGGAAAAATGGTCAGCCTTACACCCACTACTCTCTTACTGCTATTAACCGTCCGCCCTTTCATGACACTTTCTCGTAATGGGCGTGTTGCACGTCGCATGCTGTAAGCCGCCAGACCAATACCCTGATGAACATCCCTCAGTTTGTGACATGTTTGATGTCTCGAGTATTTTCGTGGAAAATATGCAGCAGGTTGCTGAGTGGGTCTTGTGTGCAAGATCTAGTTATTCGGACCAATCACGCGCAAGCTAGGCGGCGGGCGGTCATATTTGAGAAGCTGCCAGGAGTTATCCATGTACATTAAAGATGTGGTGGTCGGTCCCTATAGGAGAATGATGGCTGGTAGTCATTTTGACATCCTATTGGTTGGCCCAAATTAAATCTAAACCGGTTAAATTAGCTATCCAAGTTTGTGTTAATTCATGAAATTTTGTAATCAAAAAATTCAGATGTGAGACCCTCACTAAAACTGCTGTAGAATTCTCATACGAACTCGTATTTTGATGATCCGCCCCTCTATTATTATCAGAAAAGAATTTCCTATATTCTCACGAGGGAATATTTGGGTTTTGAGCTCATTTAGGAGGTGAAAACATCCCGACAGTAAAAACTCATGAAGAATTCAGGAGGAATTCTGTCAGTTTTCAGCCATGACTTAGCTCGCCTTTTAAGCTGTATCTTTTAGCTCGTTAATCCGATTGATGTTATTTTTTAGTATGATATACTAGACATACATACGAAACTTTTTGCATGTAGATCATACTCAAATTAATTACCAAATGCTCCCAGATGTTCGTCCAATCTTTGGTGACTTTTTGGATATCGTCTGTCCAAGTTGAAGAGATATGATTGGTCAAAACCAAAGAAGGGATGCCGTCCACCTTTAATTAGAAGTGTAGGATGCATCTTTGGAGCGATTTGATTGACTGATGGGAAAAAGGAGCCCGCGGGTGTGTACCACGGAGCTTGTCTGGTCGTGTTAAGAAGTGGCTAGACTTGATAAATCAACTGGCCAAAATGTACGGACGTGATCGTTTTAAGACTGACATGGGAAGCCTATATTAGATTCCTTAAGGAATTAGGTGCGTAGACCAACCAACTTCCAATTTCATTAAAAGTGCGTGTGGCGCATTTAAAGCGATCTGATTGGTCGATGGAAAGGGGTCCGACAAGCAGCAACATGGAGTGTGGCCGATCGTCTACGGGTGGCGCCTACTGGAGCAGATCGGTCGGCCAAGTGGCATGGCCATGCCTCCCTTTGCTGCTGCTTTTACTTACTGCAGTTCCTCTTTATTTTTTGTTTTCTGATTTTTAATAGGATCTTGCTCCTACTAGCTCCATAATAGATCAATTTCCTAGTTTGCCTAGGTTTAATTTCGACCAATAGGGTTCGAAATATCGCGTAGGGCACAGAAAACCTAAATTTTTGCAAATAGGTAAAATTAGGTTAGAAAATTGAATTTCGTTAGCTAACACAAAATTAAACACTTTTCGATAAATTATTTGTGCGTTGGCACAAAAAACCTCTTTATCAGAGAGCGGTGCAACTTGCGTGTTCCTGAGTATTTTCATGCAGATCTTAATACTGACACTTCGGGAAATTCATGCTACTCCGTTGCGAGTGAACATTAATTGTCATGTCATGCCAATATTAAGAGTTCAGCTGGGGAACATAGCATAGGAAAATACTCGACAGGCTGTACATTAGTGAATAATGTAAGCGGGAGTTTTAATAAAATTTATAGAATATTTGGAATTGTTGCTACATGCACCATTCTGGATAAATTTCATATAAATATACTGAGTTTCTCAATACATATTGTAAGTGAAGAGACCTGGGCTATAGTCACTTTTAAATGGCTCTGTTTCTCTACAGAATGAAAGCATATTAAGCACAGGGTTTCACAATTTTATCCATGAACTAAAAACCACCATCAATATTAAGTCCCCTGCTTAGCACGTAACAATGACATTGTTGCGGGGTAAGCACTAGATGGTGATAGATGAAAATAAAATTCATGAGAAGAGTAAACAGACGAAACCAGTAGAGAGAGGCCGGGTTGGCCTTTGAGTAGAACATGTTTAATGAAACGTCGAGGCAAGTAGCAATCACCCTTCTAGTACGTTGATGTCGAGAACACTAAAATGATGTATTGAAGTAGTGGAGCCTCGACGGATGAGTGCTAAGGCAGTTGAGGCTTGAATACAAAGATAAGTGTTGAGGTGGTGGAGTCGTCAGCACTATGATGTATTGAGGAAGTGACGCATGACAACACGAGTGAGTGATGAGGAGATTGCGCGTCTCAACACTAAGATGAAGATGTGTTGAGGCAGTGATGCCTGACAACACAGTAGTGAGTGTTAAGGAATGGCTTCGTATCATTACTAAGGTGAGGATATGTTGAGGCAGCCTGACAACACAGTAGTGAGTGTTGAGGAATTTGCACGTCTAACCACTAAGAGGAGGATGCGTTGAGGAAGTATGCCTGAAACACAGTAGTGAGTGTTAAGGAATTTGTACGTCTCAACACTAATAGGAAGGATATGTTGAGGCATTATGCCTGGAAACACAGTAGTGAGTGTTGAGGAATTTGAACGTCTAAACACTAAGAGGAAGGATGTGTTGAGGAAGTATGCCTGGCATTACAGTAGTGAGTGTTGAGGAATTTATACGTCTTAACACTAAAAGAAAGGATGTGTTGAGGCAGTATGCCTGGAAACACAGTAGTGAGTGTTGAGTAATTTAAACATTTCAACACTAAGAGGAGGGATGTGTTGAGGAAGTATGCCTAACAACACAGTAGTGAGTGTTGAGGAATTTGCACGTCTCAACACAAAAAAGAGGGATGTGTTGAGGAAGTATGCCTTACAACACAGTAGTGAGTGTTGAAGAATTTGCACGTATCAACACTAATAGGAAGGATGTGTTGAGGCAGTATGCCTGGAAACACAGTAGTGAGTGTTGAGGAATTTGCACGTCTCAACACTAAGAGGAGGGATGTGTTGAGGAAGTATGCCTGACAACACAGAAGTGAGTGGTTAGGAATTTGCACGTCTAACCACTAAGAGGAAGGATGTGTTGAGGAAGTATGCCATGCAACACAGTAGTGAGTGTTCAGGAATTTGTACGTCTCATCACTAAGAGGAAGGAAGTGTTGAGGCAGTATGCCTGACAACACAATAGTGAGTGTTGAGGAATTTGTACGTCTCAACACTAAGAGGAAGGATGTTTTGAGACATTATGCCTGGAAACACAGTAGTGAGTGTTGAGGAATTTGCACGTCTCAACACTAAGAGGAGGGATGTGTTGAGGCAGTATGCCTGACAACACAATAGTGAGTGTTGAGGAATTTGCACGTCTCAACACTAAGAATAGGGATGTGTTGAGGAAGTATGCCTGACAACACAGTAGTGAATGTTGAGGAATTTGCATGTATCAACACTAAGAGGAAGGATGTATTGAGGAAGTATACCATGCAACACAATAGTGAGTGTTGAGGAATTTGTACGTCTCATCACTAAGAGGAAGGAAGTGTTGAGGCAGTATGCCTGACTACACAGTAGTGAGTGTTGAGGAATTTGTACGTCTCAACACTAAGAGGAAGGATGTTTTGAGGAAATATTCCTGGAAACATAGTAGTGAGTGTTGAGGAATTTGCACGTCTCAACACTAAGAGGAAGGATGTGTTGAGGAAGTATGCCTTGTAACACAGTAGTGAGTGTTTAGGAATATTTACGTCTCAACAATAAGAGGAAGGATGTGTTGAGGCAGTATGCATGGCAACACAGTAGTGAGTGTTGAGGAATTTGCACGTCTCAACACTAAGAGGAGGGATGTGTTGAGGCAGAATGCCTGACAACACAGTAGTGAGTTTTGAGGAATTTGCACGTAACAACACTAAAAGGAAGGATGTGTTGAGGAAGTATGCCATGAAACATAGTAGTGAGTGTTGAGGAATTTATACGTCTCATCATTAAGAGGAAGGATGTGTTGAGGCAGTATGCCATGAAAGACAGTAGTGAGTGTTGAGGAATTTTCACGTCTACACACTAAGAGGAGGGATGTGTTGAGGCAGTATGCCTGACAACACAGTAGTGAGTGTTGAGGAATTTGCAAGTCTCAACACTAAGAGGAGGGATGTGTTGGGGAAGTATGCCTGACAACACAGTAGTGAATGTTTAGGAATTTGCATGTCTCAACACTAAGAGGAAGGATGTGTTGAGGAAGTATACCATGCAACACAGTAGTGAGTGTTGAGGAATTTGTACGTCTCATCACTAAGAGGAAGGAAGTGTTGAGGAAGTATGCCTGACAACACAGTAGTGAGTGTTGAGGAATTTGTACGTCTCAACACTAAGAGGAAGGATGTTTTGAGGAAATATGCCTGGAAACATAGTAGTGAGTGTTTAGGAATTTGCATGGCTCAATACTATGAGGAAGTATGTGTTGAGGGAGTATGCTTTGCAACACAGTAGTGAGTGTTTAAGAATTATCTCGTCTTAACACTAAAAGGAAGAATGTGTTGAGGTGGTATGCCTGAGAACACATTAGTGAGTGTTGCGGAATTTGCACATCTCAACACTATGAGTAAGGATGTGTTGAGGCAGTATGCCTGGCAACACAGTAGTAAGTGTTGTGGAATTTGCATGTCTCAACACTAAGATGAGGGATGTTTGAGGAAGTATGCCTGACAACACAATAGTGAGTGTTGAGGAATTTTCACGTCTCAACACTATGAGGAAGGATGTGTTGAGGAAGTATGCCTGGCAACACAGTTATTAGTGTTGAGGAATTTGCACGTTTCAACACAAAGATTAAGGATGTGTTGAGGCAGTATGCCTGGCAAAACAGTAGTGAGTGCTTAGGAATTTTTACGTCTCAACACTAAGAGGAAGGATGTGTTGAGGCAGTATGCCTGGAAACACAGTAGTGAGTGTTGAGAAATTTGCCTATCTAAACACTATGAGGAAGGATGTGTTGAGGCAATATGTCTGGCAACACAGTAGTGAGTGTTGAGGAATTTGCTCGTCTCAATACTAAGAGGAAGGATGTGTTGAGGAAGTATGCCTGAGAACACATTAGTGAGTGTTGAGGAATTCGCACGTCTAAACACTAAGAGGAAGGAAGTGTTGAGGCAGTATGCCTGGCAACACAGTAGTGAGTGTTGAGGAATTTGCACGTCTCAAAACTAAAATGAGGGATGTGTTGAGTCGGAATGCTTGACAACAAAGTAATGAGTGTTGAGGAATTTGCACGTCTCAACACTAAGAAGAAGGATGTGTTGAAGAAGTATGCCTGGCAACACAGTAGTGAGTGTTTAGGAATATTTACGTCTCAACAATAAGAGGAAGGATGTATTGAGGCAGTATGCATGGCAACACAGTAGTGAGTGTTGAGGAATTTGCACGTCTCAACATTAAGAGGAGGGATGTGTTGAGGCAGTATGCCTGACAACACAGTAGTGAGTTTTGAGGAATTTGCACGTAACAACACTAAGAGGAAGGATGTGTTGAGGAAGTATGCCTTGCAACATAGTAGTGAGTGTTGAGGAATTTATACGTCTCATCATTAAGAGAAAGGATGTGTTGAGGAAGTATGCCATGAAAGACAGTAGTGAGTGTTGAGGAATTTTCACGTCTACACACTAAGAGGAGGGATGTGTTGAGCCAGTATGCCTGACAACACAGAACTGAGTGTTGAGGAATTTGCACGTCTCAACACTAAGAGGAGGGATGTGTTAAGGAAGTATACCATGCAACACAGTAGTGAGTGTTGAGGAATTTGAACGTCTCATCACTAAGAGGAAGGAAGTGTTGAGGCAGTATGCGTGACAACACAGTAGTGACTGTTGAGGAATTTGTACGTCTCAACACTAAGAGGAAGGATGTTTTGAGGAAATATGCCTGGAAACATAGTAGTGAGTGTTTAGGAATTTGCACGTCTCAACACTAAGAGGAGGGATGTGTTGAGGAAGTATGCCTGACAAAACAGTAGTGAGTGTTGAGGAATTTGCACGTCTCAACACTAAGAGGACGGATGTGTTGAGGAAGTATGCCATGCAACAAAGTAGTTAGTGTTGAGGAATTTATACGTCTCATCATTAAGAGGAAGGATTTGTTGAGGCAGTATTCCTGGCAACACAGTAGTGAGTGTTGAGGAATTTGCACGTCTCAACACTA
>JAJJMB010008958.1:3487722-3563103 GCA_023531105.1 Papaver atlanticum
AATTCCTTACAATAGTGAAGATCATCTTTGAATGTATCCTAAAAATCCCTGAAAAGAATAAAGAGCCCTTAAATATCTAAAGAGCTCTGAAAAACTATAAAAAGCTAAGAAAACTCCGAAAGGCTCTGAACAACTTTAATTTTATTATATTTCGTTGCACTAGTATCTACCAGCTAGGAGATTCGTAAAAGAATGACACTAACAAATTCCAAGCAATATTGAAGATCATCTTTGAATGTATCCTAAAAATCTTTAAAAACACTAAAAAGCCCTGAAAAACTCTAAAAAGCTAAGAAAAACTCCAAAAGCCATTTTTAAAAAATGGATAAGAGGTGACTCAAATTAGGTTTAAGTGACCCTTTTTGTCCTCTAGTGGAGTCCCCCAATTAGTTTCTAGGCCCCCAATCAAACGAGGTTAAATACTTCTTCAGAACATCCATCTTCTGCTTCGCTTTTGTTTCACGAGGGGTTCATGCATTTAACTAACTGACTTGACTTGACTATATATTGGATGATGATACTAGTGACCCGGGTGTTCGAAACTCGTGCACCAATTTCTTTATCGATTAAAAAAGAAGGGAAAAAAATCTAACTTTTATGTAATTGCTTTTGGTCGACTATGAAGGTTTAATTGATTTTGAAAAATGAAGGTATTTCAGTTTGGCAAGTCGAGCATTTTTGCATTTTGGTATCATGACCATGCATTAGGTGCATCCAAGAGATATATGGCATGCCGTTTTTGCGAGAGGGAGACGAAAAAAAGTGTCCAACAGGAGAGTGCGACATTGTGTTTGAAGATTGAAGTTTGAGATGCAAGAATCAACACTAAACCAAAACCTAAATTACAACAAACATCATACAAACAACAAAGTAGATAGAGCTGCATCTCTACTGAAAACATGTTCATCACTCTCTCAACTGAAACAAATTCATGCCCAAATTTTCAGGTCACATCTCCATCAAAACAACTCTTTAGCTTCTACTCTTGTCTGTCTTTACACTTCATTCTCTTTCTCTAACTATACTCACCTTGTCTTCTCTTCTGTTACAACACCAACATTATCTCTCTATAATCACACCATTAGAGCTTTCTCTAAAAACCCATCTCTTTGCATTAAATCCCTCCATCTCTATTTCCAAATGCTTCGTAGAGGAATCAAACCCGATAATTACACATACCCTTTTCTCCTCAACTCATGTGCTACTCTATCTGCTCTTAAACAAGGAGTTGAGATTCATGGACGTATTTTGAGAATTGGGTTTCTGTTTTATACTCCGGTTTCGAATGCATTGATAGATATGTATGGAAAATGTAATTCGTTGGATCAATCGCGTTGGGTGTTCGATGAAATGCTTGATAGAGATGTTGTTTCTTATAATGCTCTTATAGGGGCTCATGCAAGGCTTGGGGAAGATATGAGCCAAGCGCAAAGAGTATTCGATCATATGCCGGTTAGAAATGCAATATCTTGGAATGGGATGATTGTTGGTTATGTTAATGGTGGTGATTTGAGTTCAGCTCGTCGAATATTTGATAAGATGCCTGAAAGAAATGTAGTTTCGTGGACAACAATGTTAGTGGGATATGCAAAGAGCGGATATATGGATTCAGCCAGATTTCTCTTTGATTCAATGCCTGAAAGAAATATAATTGCTTGGACTGCGATGATTAATGGTTATGCGCAGAATGGGCGACCCAGTGAAGCATTGGAACTTTTCCGCGGAATGGAAAAAGCACGGATAAAACCGGAGGCTGTAACTATGACTGGTGTAATCTCTGCCTCGGCGCAGTTGGGTGGGACTGAGTTGGCAAATTGGATCGGGTCTTACGTGGATAGAGAAGGAATTGAACGAAATGAGAAAATCCTCACTGCACTAATCGACATGCATGCAAAATGTGGTAATATGGAAGAAGCATGCCGGTTGTTTCGCGGGATACCTTCCCCGGATGTATTTTCTTACAGTGCGCTTATCACAGGTCTTGCTTCTCATGGGCATGGTTTCAAAGCTCTAGAAATTTTTCGGAAAATGCAGGCGGAAGGTATTGACCCGGACAATATAACGTTTGTGGGGGTACTTACAGCTTGTAGCCATACAGGACTCGTTGAAGATGGTTTGAGGTTTTGGGATGAAATGGTTAATGATTACAAGATTAAGCCTGAGGCAGGCCACTTTGCCTGCATGGTCGATATGCTTGCACGTGCTGGGCGACTCGATGAAGCTCACGAGATGGTCATGAGTATGCCAGAGGGACCTCATCCTGGAGCTTTGGGTGCTCTGTTGTCGGCGTGTAAAACGTATGGAAATGTCGAGATTGCTGAAAGCACTGCGAAGAAGCTAATAACGTTGGAGCCTGGAAATACTGGGAATTATTTGCTTCTTTCGAGTACCTATGCTTCTAGAGGACAATGGGAGGAAGCTGCAAAAGTGAGGGTTGCAATGAAGGAGAAAAGGATCGATAAGCTTCCTGGATGTAGTTGGATTGAAGTCAAAAGTAGAAATCATTGTTATGAAATTCAGTTGAAACGATCAGCTAATGAAGGAGGTCAGTAGCATCCATACTACTTGGTTCGTCGCCTCAATGGAACAGCATCGCGTGCACCTCCATCCATATTGCTTGCTTCATCATTTCAACAAATAACTGTGTCAGGTGCACTAGGATCCATGTACCATATGCTGTAGTCCATTGGATGCGTTAATGACTGACAAGAGCAAGAACTTGGTGGATGCACTGCTGAACGACAAGAGCTGGAACTTAGTGGATGCATTTCGAAAACATCTTAAAAAGGTGAAACCAGGCAGCTGAATTACATGGGGGAAAACAAATTATGAGGGTCTTTGAGGATCTTTTAGCTTCCTATTAAATCATTCTGGAAGGATGGATCGTTCTACATTCCGAAGGAAACCCCTGATCAGTTTCAATATTATTATTTATTCTTTACTGGTACATTGTATGTATGCTAAGACTGACAAAATTGTAGGCTTTCAATAGAAGCAGCTTTTTGGTTTTTCTACTGCTTTCATAATAACAGTTTTTAGTTTTTTACCATCTACTGCTCTCATAACAAATTTTACCACCCAGATATGGGGGTAATACAAGAGAACTAATAATAATAGATACAACATAAGATTGCTAACAAAGAAAAATAATTGAATGTTATAGCTGTTTGATACATTTCCTTCTAACTCTTGGACAACGACAATTGATATGAATCAATAGTTGCGATATTGTCTATTCTGTTGAGGATAGTAATTCTGTTGAGAATGGTAGTTCTGCTGAGAATGGTAGTTCTGTTGAGGACTGTAATTTGCCTCTGGCATAGCCATCTCAGACAATAAAGAAGTTTTCAAAAGCCACCCTTCTGGTTCCTTGAGGAATTGGTTTGTGTCGATATAAGTTTTGAGTTTCATGATGATTGGATTCAGCTTTGGATTTTGTTTTGATTCCAGGGCACCCAGGAAGTGGCGAGATATGATATTAAGTATCTTCCGGAACTGAGTTTTGTATGTCTTGAAGAGTGCAAAACCTGCCATCTGTGAAACACAAAATTAAGGTTGCTTAATTGACGGAAGTTGTCCAGCCCTTTCAGGAAAAGGAAGAAGAAAAAGCGAGCTTGGAATGAAATTATGCCAGCTTGCTTCATGTGACAGTAAAACAACATGGGATTGGTTCTTGTTCCACAACTATTTTTAGTGAACAAAATCGAACTAGTAGTTCTGCGACCAACTTACTTCCAGGAAACTGTTCAGAGCTACTGCCGTGTATATGTTGGCTGGGAGTGAATTCAACAACCTGGCAATCCATGCCCAACCTTCCTTCAGACCATGTAGGTTTTGGACACCGCTAACTTCCGTCTGCCACAACAAGCAGAGCAGTTAGCAAGTCAGACGGCATTAAAAAACAAAACGAATAAATGAGGAGCATGCAATTAGAGAAGTTGGTGGATTGCTTGAACAGCTTGGTTTATAGTGTTCACATATTTAGGTTCATGATAGACTTTAGCTGATGAAATGAGAAGTACCAACCTGAACTAGTGCTCCATATAGTTTCATATAAGATGCCACTCCTTCCAAATAACTTTCACGGCTTTCAGCCTTCCCATCTTCTTCTCGGAAACCCATCACTTTAAAGTAGTCTTCTTTAGATATTGCTGACTGTAATGGAAACCAAAAAATTTAATATCGAGTCTTTAAAAAACCACATCTTACTCATTAAAACACAAGACTTGATATATTTTTGTACAGAATTATCCTTCAAGAAGGATTTTCCTGAGGCTAAGCCAAACTAACCCACCTCTGAGTAAGCTACATGCTTTGGAACAGTGTATATACAAGCCTTATGGAGCTCCGCAAGAAGAAGATCCATCGCAAGGGAAACCTGATCCATAGACAAATATTTTAAAAAGGATACTTGAGTTTCTAATGCAATGACAGAATGATGAAGCCTGTCATTCCATTTCCAGATATTGCATTACCATGAGGTTTACTTTGACTTGCGTTTTGATTAAAGTTTCACTAGGAGAGCATACAAAATGTTAACTTCTAAACTTCTAAAGAACGAATAGAAAGGTGATAACCTGTGAAGTAACAAGAACAATGACATGCCCACACGCAAATGCAGTACTGTTAAAGTTTGCACTCTGGGTTGAGCATTGAGACACAACCTGTGAAATGAGAGTGGTTGACAGTTTTAGTAAATAAGTAAACTCATTAATGCAATAAAATGCGAAGGCTGCATAAAGAAAAGAACTGACAGTCTCAACTTATAACATGATAGTTAACAAAGCTTTTGAAAAGATGTTCCGCACATCAAGGAACTCTTTTTAATTTCCTAAAGATACTAAAATAATTTTTTCCCTTTGTAAGCACAATGCAGATTACCTTCTTTGCAAACATAACAGCACTAATTGAATGAGGACATAGAGGATCATTAATAAGTCTAATCAGTTCACTCGCTTTTGCTCTGAAAAACAGAAAGTAGAAATGAGGGTCAATCAATTTTACTCAGCTTGTAAGATATCAAAATGTACAACTAGAAACCTTTCAGCAAACAGGCTTCTGCTTTGGAGAACGGCTAGTGCAAAATATACTGATTTTATTGAGACAATAGTTTAAAAATAATAATGATTATAAGAAAAGAAAAAGAAACCACCCACCTGACACTGTCTCTATTCCCAGATATTTGCTTTATCCGCCGACCAATTTGCAATTCATGACTACGAAAATCCTGTCCAAACATGAGGCATGAAACACAAAACCTTGAGAAACCTTGTGAAAGATGACCCGGAACCTATTTGGTACCATGGAAACAAGCTTTTACGAATAAAAAATATTAGATTAGCTAATTCAGTTGTATAGACTAATTGCGCATGTGGAGCTATTCATTCAAGGCAAGACAAGTAAGCAAACTACCTACTTGCAAAAAACTGAGTATATAAGACAAGTTTTACTATTTCTCCATTAGCTTTACTACCAAGACTTGTTAACATGTTATCAAAGTACATATACGAGTATTCAGGAGATTAAAAGAAGAAAGAAATAGAAAAAGCAAGAAGAAGCAATCACCTGATTATGACTCAATCTGAAAGCCTGGTTATTTTCATCAACCTCCTTAAACTTTTGAAGCCTTTCAACCTCTACTCGTAGAGCACTATCGGCAGCCCTAACTAAACTACCTGTCACGATATTGAGGACTATTATGCTTGCATGTGCACCAAATCAAATTAAAGGAACATGGATACTGTATGAACTTTCCTAATCCACTTTAAGGCTACCACAAACTGGAAATTACAGGATTCCAGTTCGCGAAAAGAATTCGAACATAAAATAGACTGATAAAAGGCTGAAGGTTGTTGGTAGCTGGAAAAATTCAGAGCGGATAATACAGGACCAAAGTAAACGGCACACACGAAGCCAGACAAGTCCCGGACATCTAAAGTACCTGCTGATGGTGAAATATTTGATCCAGATCTGCCAGGTTCACTTCTGTTTACATCTTTCAGTGTTTGAGCAGCTTCCCTCTTTTGTGCCTCTTCACTAGCCTTTTTTGCATTCTCTGCGACTTCTTTTTCTGCAGCCTCTTTAGCTCTCCGATTTTCTGCTTCAAAAGCTGCTGCCTTTCGTGCTTCTTCAGCCCTCTTTTTCACAGCCTGCACCTCAGCAATAACAATTTTGGCTTAATACCTTCTGGAACAACCAAAACTGACTTAGCTGTCTCAAATGTTTAATACATCCGCACCCACATGATAAGAAAACACAATCGTATCCTGCCCGTCACTAGTTCTGAGTTTTCAATAACACAAAGGGGGATGAGAATGCTTGGAAAACATTTTAATTAAGTCATTAACAAAAGTATATCCAGTTATCCACCTGAAGTAGACAAAACCTGAGATGAAGATTGGATCAGAGAATGTTTGTGCTAGACAGGGTTAAGGCTGTCAGAGGGTTGTAAAGTGGCTGGTAGTCATGTTTGTGGGTGATGGAAGGTACTAGGTAAGAGTTGCTAGAAATCACTTTATGGTTGAAAACAGAACCACTAGAATTTTGTCCAAATGTCTTCTCAAGATAGACAGGAACATATACCAAAATCACCTTGACAACCATTCTTCCATCTTAGTAAACTCTTCACTGTTCGACTTTTAAACTCTTCCATGGTGACAAACTCTCCATAACTCATTTTATCGCAAGTTTATGATACCACATGAAGCAACAGCACAAACGTATAAAAGATCAATTGATCCAAGAAAAACAAGAAGTGGCCTTTAAAAACTAACAAACTCGAGTTGAAACAGTACAGTAAAGACCGAGTAGAAAAGATAAATTGTATGAATTATTAACTACTGAGATAATTATTGGGAAGGAAATAACAACTTCTAGGCACAAGGGGTAATAATTCTGCAAAATAATAAACTATGATTGGTTAAAAACTTTAAACCTCATCTAAGTGAAAAAAGAAATAGTTTCCAAGGCCTATATCTGATAAGAAAGTATGTGTCTTTTATCATAGGAGTGCCAAGTGCTAACTATCACCAGAAAATTATGAAAGTAAAAGTGATGCCAAAAACTACTAGCCTCAGATTCCGCTTTAGCTTTTTCCTGGCGCATCTTCTCTTCACGCAAAGCTTGTTCCTTTCTTCTAGCTTCCTCATATGCAGCAGCATTTTGTATTTTCCGCTCTTCAATTTGTGATTTTTGCTCATGATCCCTCTGGACTTTTAATAAGTGGTTCTCCCTTTTTTCTGCACTACATTAGTATCAACAGGTGTGAAATTCAAGATAACTATTTGAACATTGATGATATCTATGATAATGCCAGCCTTGAAATCTATCAAAAGCATAAGACTCGTTTAAGAGTCAGCTTATCAAACTCGTAAGGAAGTAGTTATCATTAAGACATATGCACAGAATTAACTTATAGTTTAAACATGCACTCATTATGGAGATAACCCGACTAATAGCTTTTTTGAAACAACTTACACTGTGCGACAATGATACATATCTATTTTACTGTCTTGCTCCCTTTTATGATCTCTATCCTTTTCAACCTGGCTGAGTGCAGAAGCTGACCTCTCATACACATGCATCAAATCAGTTTCTAACGATTTCACTTTGTTCCTGACTTTCTCCTAATGGAAAAGGAAGACAAAGATAACAGTAACATTGTCAATGACTGTATAATACATTTAAAAAAGGAGCTAACATGGATATAGTCATATAGAACGCTGCTCTCAAGACGTATTCCTAAACTCTCTGAGAAGCTAAGCAAATTCCTCACCACACACATACACCAAACAGAAAAGAAAGAAATGAAATCTCACTTTAATCTCTTGATGGCGTTCATGCTCCAATTCAGCTAAAACACCATCCAGCAGTCCGACTCGACCCATCAATTGCATCTGATTCTCTTCGATAACTGAGTCATCATCCCCAGAGCTCTCTGAGTCACTGAAAAGGAAGTAATCAGTATGAACATAACTCACCACAGATCTGACAAAAACTTAATAAAAGTCACTAAATAAGAACATTTTATCAGAAAGAATAACTTGATAAAATCATTTTTATACCTGGAATCAGTAAAAGAGAATCGTCTACCAGTTGTAACTAACTGTCTATCATTAACCCCATCATCATCGTAATCATAATCATCGTCTTCAGATACTCTCATCACAAAACCCCTCTGCCTCTGACTACTTCTACTAACCACTTTCTTACTGTGTACTTGTTTTTTAGTAAAAGGTACAATAAGGTTAGAAGCGGAAGATGAAGTTGAAGAAGTGCCGTTTAGTTTAAGTTCTAAGGAATTTAATTCAGATAATAAAGAATCTAAATTCCAATTTGGCTCAGGGTCTGCTGTTATTATTACTCCATTATTCGCAGTATTCTTAGAACAAGGTAGTTCCAATTTTATTGCTCCCCTGCAAATAACAAACATACACAATCAACATCAATAAAACCTCAGAACAACACAATATCAAACAAAAGTACTTTGACAAACAACAACATTGAATACAAACAACTTACATTATTAGAATAAGCTGATCTCAACAACAACAAGAAAAACCCTAAATTTTAGGTCATATAATTTAATTAGGGGTTTAATATGTTTTCTGATTGAGGAAATTGTGTAATTTTAATCAATGATGATGAGGAGGAGAAATAAAAACACTAAAAAAAGGAGAAAAATGTTAAACCCTGGAACTCCGTAATATGTTTTCCCACGATTTTAGGTCATATAATTTAATTAGGGGTTTAATATGTTTTCCCACGATTACACTTGTGTGAATATATTGCAGGGACTCCGTAATATGTTCTCTAATTGTCGCCTTTCCTCCCCGGAACTGTAACAAACGGGGAATAAGATTTAAAACTTTAATCTCTACGTCCGTATATGGCTAGAGAAGATATAATTCTAATATTGAGTCATGTCACTAAAATTATTCTCTTTATTCGTAACCGGCCGAGAGATTAAATTTTTGTCGATGATTATTTTTCTCCCAAAAGTAATGTATCTTAGTGCCTTTAACATTAAGATCGTTAGTTTTTAACATATTTATTTGTAACTAGCGATAAGAGAGAAAAAAATATTTGGGATACAAATCTACTTTGTTCGTAACTGGCGAGTAAATTGGTTAATGTCCATGAAATTTCTTCTCTTGTAGTTAGAGAAAGGTCGCTCATGTTGTTCTCTTGAGAATGACATCAAATGCGGTGATTTCAATTTGAACTTATGTTTAATTGATATATCTTTGTGGGGAGTGCAGCTGTGGAATTGTAGGAGATGCTTGTACCTTTATATTCCCGTGATAAAGACGCTAAGTTTACTTGGTGAAATCGTCTAAATAAAAAGTTGGTATGTTATCTCTAGTCTCGATAACTCTTTTGTATAATTCATTACTATCCCTTGTTTTTAGCCTTTGTCAATTCTGTTGACAAAAAGAGGGGAAATTATTTGGTAGTATTTTAATATAACACATGGCTTTTCGGAGCATTATGTAAAAGGGGTGTATTATAAACTATAGGTTTTACCTATTATGCAAAAGAGGTAAGTAATGACTAAGGGAGAGAACATACCACTGTAGTATTATTTCAAAGTTTTGGTATAATTAGACTTTAAGGAAGATAACAATACCATGTTTCAATATAACAACCATTCAATTGAGTGATTTTATCATTCTAGAAAAGCTCTAAACGAGTATTCTCATAAGTTGTTATCATTAAAAATCTTCAACAATAAAGGCGCTGAAATGATCACTTGAAATACGAAGACTTCAAGACAATGTTGAAGAACCAAGAAAATTAAGCATGATGAATTTTGGCTGAAAAATCTATTTATTTTGAATCCTTATGTATTCATAGTTTTGTCATTAAAATTGACAAAGGGGGAGATTATTAGAGCACTGCTAGGTCGAACTCGCAAGTTTTGCTATCTCAAGCTTGTTGTCATTGTTAGATGCACAAAACTATATCTTGATTTCTAATCTACGAAAGTCAAGTCTCGGAGTAGGATTAGAGTATGGTAGTTGAGTATCATACATCACTGAATAACCCTCGAAGATTGAAGACTGGAGATCAAAGGAAGACATTTGGAGAACTTCATCGACAAAGAAGTATGTGAAGATTGAACCATCATATTTACTCACGGCATTACCATTCTATATTTATGAGACTATGCCATATGATTTAGTAGATATCATATTGCAAAGAAGAAGTTTCGAGTCAAGCTTGTCTTGTGAATATCTCGAAATATGATTCAAGCAATGGATGTTCATATATCCTTAGAAATCTTAGTCAAGAACAATTTATTGTTCAAGAATTATTTGTGTTTCAAGTTGATCATTTGGAAATTGCCCAAGCAATGTTATTTCATATATATGGCAATTGGGAATATTTCAAATCATTGAAAAAGCATTTTTAGAAATTCTTTGATTCTAGACACATGGAGGTACGCATACTAGTTACGCGTGCCCTAGTCAACTGAATTCCAGAACAAGGGAGGTACACATACAGAATATGCGTACCCTAAGGTTTTGAATTCGTATAAAGGGGGAGGTACGCATACCCAGTACGTGTACCCCAAAGGAATTAGTTCGTGAATAACTTAGGGGTATGCAGACCCAGTACGCATATCCTAGCACCCCGAATTCACCAACTGGTCCATAAGTATGTGTATCCCCCATACACATACCTACCAGTAAGAATTCAACAGACACTCACAAACTATTTTCGCAAATATGTTTTGCATTGCTACAGCTCTCATGAACACTTATAAGACATCTTTGATGGCTAAAACACTATGTGTTTGTGAATCATGATTTAAGTCTTAAGTGTTAAATGAACACGATTACGCTCATACGTTTATATTGTATATTTTCCATGAACTATTATTATACACGGTTCCAGTACCTGGACCATAGTATATATTCTTTTATATAATTTCAAGACAAACTTCTCACATGCTTACATGAACTCCTTACAAGCGTTTCATCTAAACTAAGAAAGTGTATGTGTTTACTTGAGTCTCAAGTTATCTTAGCTTGAATTCAAAGCTACCTATAGTCTTTAAATTCTATAAATAGAAATACTGAAACAATTGGGAATTCTAATCCCTGACACTTCTGGGTCCTAGTTGCTTGCTAGAGTCGTCCTCTATTAACCTAGGTTTCCTTTGAGAAACATAATTAGGTTTGCGACTTGAAGATTTCACTTACGGATTCGTGAATCCAGGTCCGACTATCTTTACCTTGATACTTTTCCTATCCTGATCTTGTTCTTATTGATTGTTCAGGTTTTCGCCAACATGTAATCAGGGATGAGATAGATAGAAATTAAAAAGTACTCTTCGTCTCAGACTTTGTGATTCCTCAAGATAGAAAACTAAAACACTTCTTTGTTGATCGGTTTAAGATTTGAAAAGACGAGGGTACCCAAATACACCACAATCTTTTGAATATCAACCTATAAGTCATCTACCGAATGTGATCGTCTACGGATTGAGTCGAGACAATACAACGAATCAGTACACACTTCGTGTGATCGTCCATGGATACGAGATCGAGACAACACAACAACAAGATCACTTGTGTGATTGACTATGGATACAAGATCGAGACGACACGAAAACAAAGTGTGTACTTGATAATAGATTCGGTAATAACTGAAACTCTATATGATCAATATGAAGTATTACGGAGTTAACGTACTTGTGTATTTTACTTAATTATAATAACAATTATAATGCGGAAAACAAAGTAAAAGACACAACAAGATTTTGTTAAAGAGGAAACCGCGAATGCAGAAAAACCCCGGGACCTGGTCCAGTTTTGAATACTCTCATAATTAAACAGCTATATAAAATATAATAACAACTTCGTATAGTTGAGACCAAGCAGACTACTCCTAGCTACTTAGTTCCCTCAGTATCCATGTGCCTTCGACTTATAGAGTCACGCACGTGAATAGCAAGTCCTTTGGATCGTATTCCAAACAACAAAAGAAGAATATGTTTGGTAACCACTCTAATCAATCTTGCTAAAGATAAGATAAGTTGTTGACAAAGGCTCTTATGTTTAATCTAATAAACTCTTTTTTCTGGTTAGATCAATCTATTAAATAACTACCGAAACAGTCAAGTTTAGATATGCAATCAATCGATATAGATCTCAACGAGAAACTATAAAGTGATGCCGATCTCACGCAACTAATCAATAAGAGAAGATTCTCAAAAATAAACAAACTAGTTGCAATCAGAGTTTCAACAACCATTAGTCAATCAAATCAAATCGAAAACTAATAACATTGCAATTATCTAGTTTCCTACCAACGATACTCGTAGAGCTTCTTGATCCCACATAAGTCTTTAAACGAGCGGTTGTAAGAGATTTCACCTAATTAGGATACTTTCCTCTCTGAATAGACGGCTCAACCAGAAACAACAAGAAATGAAGTTTGCCTGGCTCTTAGGATAGTTTGTTAGAAATGCAAACTTAAGTATTTATAGGCCAAGGTTGTTTGGACAACAAGGAAATTCCAAAACCGAAAATATTCTCAAGATATGCATTAAAGTACCTAATTTCGGTTTTCCTATTTCCACCTAAATGCCAAACCTACAATTCCGAAAACTCTCATAGAAAACTTCTATTATTAGTCTAGCACATTAACTAATAATATTTTCCATAGGATATGCTTTAATTGCTGGTAATTAAAACATATATTATGAAAATCATAATTAAATGCTTTTCAATTTTTCGGACCAGGGATCACCTTGAGTATCAAGGAATATCTTTGAACAATAAATGATAAGAGTTAATGCTCGTGTTCAAAGTATGTTGACATCTTTACTCAGCAAATCCTTATTTCGAATTTACACTGATTTGCATCTTGGAATCGGTTCTACCACACTTCCAAACAAGTTTAGAATTGGTTATACCAAGATTCCAAGACTACTATGTGATCGGTCATACCAAGTCACAATGGTTAGTTGTGATGGGTCCTACCAAGTCACATACATGGGTTGGGATCGGTTATACCAATCACTAGGATCGGTTCTACCTAAACATGGTACCTACATGTGATCGGTCATACCAGTCGCTAGGATCGGTCATACCAGTCGCTAGGATCGGTCATACCAATTACAAGTATAGGTCATATTAATTACCAGAATCGGTCACACCAATTACAAGGATCGATCATACCATCTCATGGTGATTACTTAGGATCGGTTACACCAATTACCAGAACCGGTCATACCAAATCATAAGTCTAGGTATTGTGATCGGTTATACCAAGATACATAACCTGAGTTAAGATCGGTTCTACCAACTCACACACATTGGTCATCCAAAGAATTTGCAATGGATAGCCGGACCAATATACCTATTAATTTCCCTTTCAATTCATGAAACAAGTTTACGAACTTACTTCCTTTAAACAAATGTTAAACATTGTTTCCTAGGATGAAATCTTCACCATACACCCATACACATAATCACAAAACTATATACAAGATTATGTCGATGTCATATCTACGAAGTTCAAAAAATAAATGTATACTTCGTAATATAATTTCTTAATACTATGACCAAACTATTATGATCATGTTTATCTACTAGAGTATTATATATATAAAGCTTCGCATGTTATGTTTTCAATATAGCTGAAAAAGCGGGGGTCTAACAACCACACCCAATATTTCGTTTAGGAAATCTGTATGGACTAACTCCAATATAATTCAAAGAGAATCAACTAGACACTCAGACTAAATCAAGGAAAATATATCCAAGAGTTATATCTCTGTTTCTCAATGTAATCAATAAATCAAACAGATAGAAATCCACGATCCTGATTATGAGAAACAACTTGAACAGTACCAAAGACCAATGTTCAAGTGTCAATCAATTTCAATCAACAACCAAAGGTTGGATTTACCAATTTATTGAACTAAGCACAACCTGTAATATTTTAATTATATAAAAAATATAATGCGGAAAAGAAATAACACAGACACCATAAGTTTTGTTAACGAGGAAACCGCAAATGCAGAAAACCCCCGGGACCTAGTCCAAATTTGAAAACCACGTTGTATTAAGCCGCTACAGACTCTAGCCTACTACAAGTTAACTTCGGACTGGAATGTAGTTGAGCCCTAACCAATTTCACACTGATTAAGGTACAGTCGTTTTCCTTACGCCTCTGAATCCCGGCAGGACTCTACGTACTTGATTCCCTTAGCTGATCTCACCCACAACTAAGAGTTGCTACGACCCAAAGTCGAAGACTTGATAAACAAATTTGTCTCACACAGAAAAGTATATTGAATAGATAAATCTGTCTCCCATAGAAATACCTACGAGTTTTTGTTCCGTCTTTTGATAAATCAAGGTGAACAGGAACCAATTGATACACCGGTCTTATATTCCCGAAGAACAGCCTAGTAATATCAATCACCTCACAATAACTTAACTATATGGTAGTAGAACAAGTTATTGTGGAATCACAAATAATGAGATGAAGAGCTTTGTGATTAATTTTTATATCTTACCTATCGGAGATAAATCTCGAGCAAATCTTAGAGAAAATAGTACTCAATACGATAGAACAAAGTAAGATCAGAACACGCAACTACAGAGAAAATAGTTGGGTATGGCTTCAGAATCCCAATGAAGTCTTTAAGTCGTTAACCTATGATGGTTTTAGGAAAAACCTAGGTTAAAGGAGAATCGACTCTAGTCGCAACTAGTATTACACATGAGGTGTGGGTATTAGGTTTCCCAGTTGCTAGAGTTATCCCTTATATAGTCTTCAAATTAGGGTTTGATAGCTTTGGAACAAAGCAATCAATATTCACCGTTACATGAAACCTGATTCAAGATTCAAGCTAATATCTTTCCACCGTTAGATGGTCTTAGATTGTTACACACAAATGAAATATACCTTTATTTAGATATGGGTAACCGTACCTAAACGTGTATATTGAGTTGGCTCAATAACAGTTAACCAAAGTTAGCCATATCAACACTTTTCTCTTAACCATGTTCATCTTAACACTTCTAGATCAAATGATAATCAAATGAATTTAATTGTGTTACTCATAGAGTTGTTCAATTGTTTATATTCTCATAGAAGTATACAAGACACAATTGAAGCAAAATCGGATTGATTCAAAAGAATCAGTTCATGAACATTTTAGCCACGCTTTGCAAATATTGCCTTCCTTAATTTATAAATGTATTTGTTCATGAGTATGAAATCATACTTAACCGATTTAAGAAATTGAACCACTTAAGTTTGCAAACGGGTACGCGAACTTAAGTTCCGGACATTGGTCACAAGCCGATAGTTTGCAAACGGGTACGCAAACTTTAGCTCCGGAACGAACTCAGTTGAAACCATTTGTGAACGGGTACGCAAACTTGGTTCCCAGACTTCAACAGTTAAATCAGTTTGCGAACTGGTATGCAAACTTAAGTACCCTGACTTAAACAGTTGAATAAGTTTGCGAACGGGTATGCAAACTTCCGGTCCTGAATTCTATCAAAACAGTTCGTACACTAAGTACACAAACCGTAGTGTATCCAGACATGTGTTTTAGCTCTTAACTCCCATTTCAATCATTGAAACATTCTTAGAAGACGACAATAGCTGTCTCACACAAACTATTAACTTATAAGCAATTTTCAAGTGATCGAATGATCAATACGAAACATTCTGAGCCTACATCAAATGACTGTCTCACACAAATCATGTAAGATGTTATCAGGTGATTTTCACATGATCATCTTTTGACTTTTGTCAAGAATAATGATGAATGTAGTTAAAGCAAAAAGCGTTCCAACACATATTTCGAGAAAGATATAAGCGAGTTAAACTCAGCTCGAAATATCAAATGTGTATAATGTAATGTCTATAAAGCTATACGACTTTTGTCTAAATAGGAGATAGAATAGAATATACTTCTGAGTGATAGATGAGTTCAAGTCTCCACATACCTTTTGTTGATGAAGTTCCACAAGCTCCCCTTAGTAGTTCTTCGTCTTCAATCGATGAACGCCGTGAAGTCTAAAACTCAACTACACATTCTATCCTAATCCGAGACATTGCTATAAGTAGACTAGAAATCAAGACTTATAGTTTTGGCAACTAAACTTGACAAACAAGATTGAGATAGCAACGCTGTTATGTTCGACCGAGCAGTGCTCTAACAATCTCCCCATTTGTCAATTTTAGTGACAAAACTATCAATACATGTTAGAGCATAGCTCGGTTGAACCCACCAAGCGTTAGTATGTCAAGTTTGGTTGTCATATTTTAGTGAATCAAAACTCATTTAAAGAGTCGCATGATTATTTACTAGATTCAACTTCGTATAGGTTATCTAGAAAGTTACTAGGATATGAGACTTACAAGTATTACGTGAAGACTTGAAGAATGTGAAGAAGTAAAGTACTACAACGACGACATCATCCTTCCACTTGAGGTTAGTAATATTTGACTTGAGCTGTTTTATTCCTAGCGTATCTTTCAAGTCGTGCATATTGAAAACATAACTGCGAAGCTGTGAATGATTATACTCTAGTTAGACATAGTATTAAGGAATTACAATACGAAGTATAACGTCTATATTTTGAACTTCGTATATAGAATATCGACATAATCGTATGAATGCTATAGTGATAATGTATGGGTATGGGTGAAGATTTCGTCCTAGGAAACAATGTTTTTACATTCGTTTAAAGGAAGTACAATTCATAAACTTGTGTTATGAATCGAAAGGGAAATCGCTAGGCTTATTGGTATTGTTATTCATTACAAATCTTTGGATCACCAATATGTGTGTTTAGTATAACCGCTCATAACTTGTTTATGTATCTTAGTAAAACTATTCATAAGGCCTGACTTTTGTATTGGTATGACTTTTATTAGTGAAACCGATCTTAAGTAATCACCTGAGATGGTATGATCGATTTACTGTAATTGGTATGACCAACTCTAGACATTGGGGAACCGATCCTAGTAAGAGGTGAAACCGATCACAAGTAGGGGAATAGATCCTTGTAAGAGGTGCAACAAAATCTTAGTGATTGGTAACCGATCCTATGACTTGTGCAGCCGAATACAAGTTAGACACCATATATATGTGGTAACCGATCCTAGTACCTAGTCAACCAATTTTTGGAAAGCTAGTGTGACTAATCTTAGTACCCACATGGAGGTAGAACCGAAACTTGTTTTGGTAGAACCGTTTAAACCCATGATTGGTGATTTGATAGGATAATCAATTACATAGTTCTTGGAAGTCAGATGAACCAATTCTAAACTTGTTTGGAAGTGCGGCAAATCGGTTCCAAGATTGTAAATATGAAAAAGGACTTACAAAGTAAAGATGTCGACATACTTTGAACATGTGCAGTAACTCTTATCTTTTATTGTTCAAAGATATTCCTTAATAGCTAAAGGAGAATCCCGGATCGAAATAAATTGAGAATCTTTTAATTAAGGTTTTTAGTTTTATATGCTTTTAATTTCCAGCAATTAAAATGCTTATCTTTAGAAAATAAAAATTAGTAATGTGCATTTACTAGTTGGAGATTTTCTATTGAGATTTCGGTCAATATTTGGACAGAGCATTTCCAGGAATTATGAAAACCGTTTTTACCCTTATTGCATATCTTTGAGAATATTCGTTTTTGGAAATTCCTTGGTGTCCAAACTTCCTTGGTCTATAAATATTGAAGTTTGCATTTCAAGCAAATTAATCCTCAGAGCCAGCAAAACTACCTAGTTGTGTTGTTACTGGTGGAGTCGTCTATTCGGAGAGGAAAGTACCCTAATTAGGCAAAATCTCTTACGACCGCTCGTTTTAAAGACTTCTTTGGGATTGGGAAGCTCTACGAGTACCGTTGGTGGGAAACTAGATAATTGCAGTTTATTATTAGTTTTCGATTGATTTGATTGAATAACGGTTGTTGAACTTTGATTGCACCTAGTTTGTTTATACTTGAGAATCTTCTCTTCTGATATAAGATTCACTCAAACTAGATCGAAGTTTCGACGGGGTTCTTTAGACTGTTTGTAGAACTAAAGACGTCTTGTGATAATCCATTGTTAACAGACTACGTTCTGTGTATGATTGATCACAAGAGATTCAAGTTGATTGTGTGCAGGTGTTTATTGAAGATCTAAGAAGATTTGAAGACGAAAAAGATTTCCGATTTGGGTTCATAATCTTTGGTGTGCACAAAACTTGATCGGCTGGGGATCCAACTATAATCGGTTTATCTTTGTGATAATCTAGATTGATTAGTTGAGTAGATCGGCATCAATACGTTTCTTTGTGATTCAAAGTATTGATTGCAATATCTTGACAATTACCTTGGTAGTTGTTATTGGATAGATCTAAGAACCTGACAAAGGAGTTTATTAGGATAAACGGCAGAGCCTTTTTTCAAACTCATATCACGTTGATTGAAAAGAGTTGTTACCAAACAGATTTGTTGTTCCTTTACTGTTTGGAATACAAACCAAATGAATTGTTCCAAGTGCGTGACTTATTGCAAGTTGGAGGCGCAGGGATACAGATGGAAACTATAGGTTTAGTTGCTTGGTCTCAACTATACGAAGTTGGTTTAGATTTTGTATAATGGCTTAATACTGAGAGTATTCAATTTTGGACAAGGTCCCGGGGGTTTTCTGCATTCAGTTTCCTCGTTAACAAAATCTTGTTGTATCTTTTACTTTTCTATTTCCGCAATTATAATTGTTTTATTATAATTAGAAGTAAAATACACAAACGTTAATTCCTATTTACTTGATAGAAATCCTATTGTGTTTGGTTAAGTCTGAACCTATTATCAAGTAAACATACTTCGTTGTTGTATTATCTCGATCTTGTATCCATAGTCAATCACAAAAGTTATCTTGTTGTCGTATTGTCTCGATCTCGTATGCATAGACAATCACACGAAGTGTGAACCGATTAGTTGTATTGTCTCAACTCAGTCCATAGACAATCACTTTCGGAGAAAGGACTTATAGGTGGAAAAGTTTTAGATTGAGGTATATTTGGGTACCCTCGTCTTTTCAATACATATGGATTACAAAATAAATAAACTTTGTAGCTTCTCATCCAAATTCTTGATTTCCTTGGTTCTTCAACATTCCTTGAATTCTTCGTCACTCCAAGAAGTGATTCTGAACGTGTTCAACTCAGCATCATAGTTGTTGAAGATCCGTAGCCATAACAATACGAAAATAGAAGTTCTCCAATATTGTTATACAGTGTCATAGTATTATTACACAGCATCAAAGTTCAATTGTATAACAACTTTGACAATAATCCTATGGTGATATGTATCATTCCCCCTTAGTCAATACTTCATCTCACAATGAAAACCACTCCCCCTTACACAATGATCCGTAAACCATATGTATAGGTAGTGTGAACTACAAAATAATTCTCCCGCTTTTTGTCAATATAAATTGACAAAGGTACGAAAACTAGCGGGATCATAATGAAATTCTCAAAGAGATACTTCATGACTAAAAGAGAACATATCAACTTTGTTTCGATGATTTCACATAGTCGAAACTTAGTGTATTCATTAAGGAGTTTATAAAGATACAAGATAACTCCTACAATATTCCACAGCCGCACTCCCCACAAAGATTTGGCAATAAAGCACAATTTCAATTAAGAACTCTCCCCCATAAAATGTCATTCCCGAAAGAACAACAAGAGCGACCTTACTTTTACAAGAAAAGAATGATTTCTTTGGACATTAACAAATCACATGAAACATGAATTTGTATCCAAAAAAACTCAATTAAATTAACCACAAAGAAACCTCAATGATCAATTTAATCGGAAATGCTCAACATAAGAAAACTTACGGAGCCATACAATACTTTCACATAGAAGTGTGGATCAGGGAAAGATCAATACTGCTGAATATTCAAAGATTCATTCTATTTTTCATTAATGTTTGCATAATGATACCATAGACTTAATCTTTGACATATAAATCAAAAGTTCATTTTATTTTCCATCAATATTTGCATAATGATATAATAGACTTAACTTTTGACATATATGGGATAATCATAATTCACGGACATAAACACACATATCCCATAACAATTTTTGCAATATATAAAACCAATAAAGATTAATACTGCAAAATCATCTTCCAAATAACTTAGAATTTAAATAAATAGATCTAAAATCATTGCAAGATGAAAATCGTTGGCAATAGCTATGTGTAATCACAATATATGCTATTCCAAACCCTAGTTATCCTTCTTAAAACACAAGAATAAATTCTCATAAGAATTTTTCAGAGGTCTTAATGTCTAGGAAACTTCTTATGAGACCTCTGAAAAATTCTTTATCGTCCCCGAACTCCTTGTCGTCAACAACCATTGGAACATAAGGTTCATGAAGAAAGGAGTCAATTCCAACAAACCTTCTTGAATGATGCCGAACCAGGGCCTTTTGAATTTCAAGAGTTCTTAAAACAATAGCCTTTATTTGTTGAATCTCCTTCCTTGTTTCCTTCAACTCTTCAAGAACACCAGAAAACTTCTGAAGATTAGAGGGGATAACCCTTGGTTTCTTCATATTCTTCCTTTTACTCTTTAAAGTTGTAGAGGAATGAGAATTATTTTTTTCTTTCATGATTGATGGCCTAATAATCATATTAACATCTTTTCCATCAGAAGATATGATGCTTGGAGTCTCCATACAAATATGGAATTGTGAGAGAAATACATAATTAAAGGTCTACAAGCAATCTTGTGATAAAAAAGAGTTTTCAGTGAAAATATAGGGTTAAGGAACCTATATACAGAATAGGAATCACGTACGACCAATTCATAACTCTAAAGAAGGTGGAATTGTCGATTTTAACCCTCTTTTAATGAAAAAAGGAAAACCTTTTCAATATCAATTTATGATATGAAAGGATCATTAGAATTCCAAAAACACAAAGAAGAAGAAAAATAAAACAACAATTTTCTTTTCCTAAAGCCTGATCTGTGCACATCTCTTGTCTCTTTGAAATCAGGCACATGAGACAAGATGCACCTTCAACACAATTAAGCTGTGTTGGGGTGAACAATAATCTGTCCACCATACACTTCTTGTACGGAATTCTTAATACCCTTTTTCACATAGTGTTTAAACCTTGATCTTTTTTGTGGAGGTCTAATTTTTTCTTTAGAAATTAACTTTTTCGGAGAAGTATTGAGTTTTCATACCTCAGATAAATTAGACTTCTGAACAAGTTGGACCTTGTTTTCTAATCGATTTGCTCTCCGTTGAAGTTTGTTGACACATCTTATTTTATGTCTGTACTTGAAACACTTAGAGAGTTCATGACCTTTAAAAGTACAATAAGAACATGTCAATGTGGAGGATGGTTCAGACACCATAGATGAGCACGCTGCTAAACAAATTGAGGTACCTGAAACATGTGAGATAGAATTTTCAGTAGACATGGTAAAATCCATTTTATCCTCCAAAGTGGTTGAAGAAGTTTCTCCAGGAAGAATATCAAGATTGATGTACGTATTGCTACAATTATCAAAGTCAATATTTTCACCAAGGAGTGCAACACTTGACTTTTCATCATCGTTCGAATCATAGTGATCAGACATTTCATCAAGAGTTGCAGCAAAACGTTTGTTCCCAGTGTATTTTCTACGATTTGGACACTCATTAACAAAATGACCAAAACCTTTACACTTGAAACACTGTGGCATATCCTCATCATCAGTATCGACAATGTCCCTGTTTTTAGGAGGGGCACGGTCATGAGGTTTGACTGATGACTTGGGTTTATCTCTGATGAACCATTTACTTCTCTTCAAAAGAAGATCTCTAAAATGTCTTGTGATCAGTTAAACCGAGTTGTCAAGATCTTCATCTGATGAATCAGTCTCAATAGGATCAACAACAGAGTTGCCAACACTTTTACTTTTGTCAAGCAATTTAGTGTTCTTTTGTGCTTTGAAGGCAATATCCTTCCCAGATTTGGATGTATGCTCATGATCAAAGATCTTTAACTTCCCAACAAGCGTATTTATGGAAAGAGTATCAAGGTTATTTCCTTCAGCGATGGCATGTTTCTTAGAATCGTATCTAGCTGGTAACGATCTCAGAATTTTCATCACAATGTCCTTTTCAGGAATAGTCTTACCCAATGCAAAAGATGCATTAACAATTTCAGACACTTTGTGATTAAACTCATCAAATGAATCTTCATCAGCCATACGAAGGTTTTCCCAATCAAAATTTAGGTTTTGAAGCCTTGCTTCTTTCTCAGAGGAATTTCCTTAGAATACAGTTTCTAAGATATCCCAAGCATCTTTAGACTTAGTGCATGTAGTCACATGGTGCTGAAGATCTGGGGTAATGGCATGGATGATAGCATTTAATCCATTAGAATATTTCTTTGCAGCGAGAATCTCGGCAGGATCATATGCACAAATATCCTTTGGAACAGTTACATCGCCTTCTGTAACAATCGGACGATCATAGCCATTAACTACACGAACCCATGATTGAAAATCACGTGCTTGGAGAAAGGCACACATAGCAAATTTTCACCATAATTAATTTGAGCCATCGAAGACTGGTGATACGTTTATAGAGATAGCGTTTCTGTCCATAGAGTCAGATTTCTACAAACACAGACTTATGAGGTCTTAAACGTGTTTGCCTGCTCTGATACCAATTGAAAAAGCGGGGGTCTAACAACCACACCCAATATTTCGTTTAGGAAATCTGTATGGACTAACTCCAATATAATTCCAAGAGAATCAACTAGACAGTCAGACTCAATCAAGGAAAATATATCCAAGAGTTATATTTATATTTCTCAATGTAATCAACAAATCAAACAGATAGAAATCCACGATCCTGATTATTATGAGAAACAACTTGAACGGTACCAAAGACCAATGTTCAAGTGTCAATCAATTTCAATCAACAACCAAAGGTTGGATTTACCAATTGATTGAACTACGCACAACCTGTGATATTTCAATCATATAGAAAATATAATGCGGAAAAGATATAACACAGACACCAGAAGTTTTGTTAACGAGGAAACCGCAAATGCAGAAAAACCCCGGGACCTAGTCCATATTTGAACACCACACTGTATTAAGCCGCTACAGACTCTAGCCTACTACAAGTTAACTTCGGACTTGAATGTAGTTGATCCCTAACCAATCTCACACTGATTAAGGTACAGTCGCGTTCCTTACGCCTCTGAATCCCAACAGGACTCTACGTACTTGATTCCCTTAGCTAATCTCACCCACAACTAAGAGTTGCTACGACCCAAAGTCGAAGACTTGATAAACAAATTTGTCTCACACAGAAAAGTCTATTGAATAGATAAATTTGTCTCCCACAGAAATACCTACGAGTTTTTGTTCTGTCTTTTGATAAATCATGGTGAACATGAACCAATTGATACACCGGTCTTATATTCCCGAAGAACAGCCTAGAAATATCAATCACCTCACAATAACTTAACTATATGGTAGTAGAACAAGTTATTGTGGAATTACAAAGAATGAGACAAAGAGCTTTGTGATTACTTTTTATATCTACCTATCGGAGATAAATCTCGAGCCACTAGTTCAAACCTTCACATAGGCCACGTTTTTTCGTTTATAGCTTAGCCACGTTTCGGATTATTTGCGTGGCTATTCGTCATAGGTATAACTATAGCCACGTTTTGTGTTACCATGTAGCCATAGTACACCATTTTGGTCATGGGTTTAAACATAAACCCTTCAACTGTAGTCATAAACACCTTTTTGTCATGGGTTTAAGTCTAAACCCATCACCTGTAGCCATAGGTGAGAATATGGCCACATTAAGCAATTATGTACGTGGCGAGTTTAAAGGTTGGCCTTAGACATGCCTATTAACTAGTTGACGGAAAGGAATCTGATTAAGCCACTTTGATTTGTTTATGTGTCCAAAGGGTTGGGTTCATTAGACATATTTTGTGACCGAGACAGCCATCCGCCGTGTTTGGGTTTTGTTGAATCTCAACTAGGGTCAGGTGTACATGTCCAGCTAAAAATTGTCAAGGACTTCGATGATCAGAAACCGTGACACCAGCTTTTCATGTAACAACTGTATTCCAATGGTACTCTTAGAGTAGGTACTTCTGTAACATGCCCAAGTTATATTGGAGGTATGTTTGATACAATTGAAGGAGTTGATGCGACTTTTTCAAACAATGCTTCTGAGTTTAACATAACTGTCAGTGTAAGTGGTTTGGTACAAATATACTGACTGGAAATTTGTTTTTTCAACTTGTCACAATACAGCAACTTATTTATAAACAGGAGCAAGTAAAATTACACCAACCAGACTATAATTCACGCAAAAGTTGAGCTGTATTTATGCCTGATAACAAGCACACACTGATTACAAGCACACTTAAAATAAACATTAAGTAGCTCACAGCTGTAACAAATTGTATAACAAGAGACAGTAGTGCATATTCTATGAATCTCCACACACAATCATAAACCAGCCCTTGACATAGTATACAAAGCGAAAGATACCAAGATAGGAAAAGAACGTAGGACTATAAACATGTATCCAGTTGCAAGAAGAGTACATCAGATAGGTGTGAGCTAAAATGTACTCAAAGTGGTCTTCCATTACAGTCTTCCAACACAGTACGAGCCTCCATCTAGTCTCCTGGTTGTTGTGTCAAATGTTTCAGCCGCCACTTCTATAATTTGAGAAAGTAGACCATTCTAACATTCTTCAGATGGAAATTTGTAACAACAGCAGCTGTGGAGGTAATCGAAAACATGAAGCAGATCCTCTTTGAGATGATTATGAAATTAATGTCATTGAAAATAAAGCACAAGTGAAACTGCCGAACAATTGCAGCTTATTTTTGCATCATTTCTGCAGAGTGATTTTTGATAGAGAACCCTTTTGCAGCTACATATTCTCATGTATAAATGGTACGAACTACTCCCACACCTACAACAATTAAAAACATCATAAGAGTGTTGAACATCCACAAAGAAACATGGTCTTAGTTCAACCAAAAGAAGGCAGGTCAAACTCATTCAACTATACTAGTTCGAAACTAAGGCAGGTCGAACCATATGCTCTTTTACAGTACTTATTACAAAAATAAAAACATGGGGAAGCTATTGAAAAACAAAGTCACATGTACACTCAGATGAATAAAAAAAAAAAAAAAAACCGTAGACAGATCCGGCAGAAAACTTACTAGCAAATTAAAGAATACTACATTTCACATGTTTAACTGAGGTTAATTTCCAACAGAAAGTCTTTTCCATGGAGTATGGACATTACAACTTAAGTTGATACTATCCTCCTTGTCACCATTATCTGTATAGCTATTTCTGAACCATTTTCTGTTTAGTCACAACTTTCTCTCTTGTTTGCGAATATTGTTTCTAATGAATGACTTAAATCCATTCCTCCGTCATCATAGAGTCGCAAAACATCTAACTCTAGTGATATTACTAAAGAAAGTTCCAGAGCATGCATCTACCAACGAATACAAAAAATATAGTTCATTATCCAAAACATACAAGTACAAGGAGAAAAATAAATTGATTCATACTTGATCACGAAATGGCTCAGGAACACGGTAATTGTCGCTATGCATTTGCTTTCCAGGCCATTCATCAATACCTAGACAAAACATATGGTGGACATAAGTAACATTCATGACCACTACATTTGTTGCTAAAATTACTTAAGCTTAAGGACCAAAACTTGAAGTACAATCATGTCACTAACTGAATAACCACAGATTAAAGGAAATAAAGCGGCGTACCAGCGGGAGTGTGTCATTTTGGCTTGCGTATAAGTAAACCCCGGCAGTCAGTTCGGAAGTAATCATTTCGGGATTCTTTACCCAAGTCTTGTGGATCTACAGACGGCAAGATATAATCATTCCCAGAAAAGATTACTGTACTGAATTCCTCATCGTTGCCATCATCATACGCATCTCTATAATTTTTGGGAGGTGTCACAAAAACAATAGACTTTTTCTTATCTAACTGGTCTTTGACATAAAATACCAGCCTAGCTTGTGAGGCTAAAATAAAAGGATCATTTTTGTATCCCAACATAGTAAGGTCAACAATCTTGTAGCCAAGAGCATCTATTTTGACCCCACGTTTATTATCAACCCAATTGCACTTGAACAGATGAACTTTTCTTTCACAGCAATCTAACTCCCATATCTCTTGCAAGACACCATAATAAGAGGCTTTACCATATGTTTCGCCATCATCTCTAGATATGTGCATGTCATTTGCCGCGATGCTAACCCCACTATTCTGGTGAATTCTACCATCACGGGATCTTGTGCGGAATAGATATCCATTAATGCGATATACAGTGTATTTCGTTACCTCGTAGTGTGGGCCGTGTGATATCCATCTTAAGTTCTCTGAGATACTTTCTCTGTCAACTGCCAACTCTTTCTCAACCTGAAATTCATTATTAGGATGAACCCTGACTTTAAAGGAATATAACACATCAAACAAGACACTTTTTCTACAACCTATTACCTCATTTTTTAACCAATCGCCAAAAGAGTTGGAGTGCTCTTTCTCCAGCCATGCTCGCTTTTTAGTAGAATATTTAGTTTCCAAATAGAGCTTGTGTCGGCTGGCATGTACAATAACCAATGTTATTATATTTTGTACCAAAAAAAAGAAAATACAGGAAAATAAACAAATTAATACTTACTCTATGTAAGGCTCAATTTCAGGCATGTTCTGCATTACATAGAAATGTGCTTGTCTCAACTGTTCAGGGGTAACTATACACGGCTCTTCAGCTGATAGCGGTTCTCCCTCCTGAGATGTATTATGCCTATCCAGTGGAATACCAATTGTCCTGATGCTTTTATGGTACTCACAATATATCTCAATCGTCTCTTCTGCAACATTCTCTTCGGCAATGCATCCACAAGGTTGATTCTTGTTCCTCACATGCCCCTTTATAACCTTCATACACCTTCCGAAAGGATACATCCATCGAAAGCAAACAGGACCACATAATTTCACTTCCCTGGTAAGATGTACAGTTAAATGAATCATGATGTCGAAGAAGGATGGAAGAAAATACTTCTCTAGTAAGCATAACGTCACACAGAGATCCTCTTGCAATTTATCTAGCTCTTCCACCTTGATTTCTTTGGCACATATTGATCTGAAAAAGAAACAAAACCTGATAATAGCATATCTCACAGGTGTAGGCATAATTGACCGAATAGCGACGGGCAAAAATTGTTGCATAAGCATATGATAATCATGTGATTTAAGTCCGATCAGCTTACGCTCTTTAGGTTCACAAGGGTGGAAAAATTCGAACAATACCCTTCTGGAACTCTTAACTCGGATAGTGTCTCCAAGAATATGTCTTTTTCTTCCGTGGTTAATGTATAACATGCTGCGGGAAGTATCGTTCCTTTGTCATCTGTCTTAGGGTGTAACTCCGATTTTAACCCAAACGCACCAAATCCTTTCTGGCGTTTAATCCATCTTTTGTATTCCCGTTGTGCAGCAATGTTCCAACAAGACTTTGTCCCACATTCTTTTCGACATGCATGAAATCAATACAATGTTGGACATCATTATAACGCCAATATCTAAGTAGTCGCTGCCATATGTTGTACTTGCTCCAGTAAGTGGTTTCCCTGCCTTCCTCTTCCTCACCTGACCTATCGACTTCCTTTGATATTTTTCTGATGCGCTTAATTTTCGTTTTTCTGATGCGCTTCATCTTTCCACCTTTTCCAGGTGTAGCCTGCACGTCTTCCCCTTGAGTATTCGTTTTTCTGATGCGCTTCAGCTTTCCACCTTTTCCAGGTGTAGCCTGCATGTCTTCCCCTTGAGTATTCGTCCCCTTCTTTCCCCATGAATTCTTTATATATTTTACCTCGTCATATATTTCTTCCCCGGTCATTGGTTTTGGAGCAGTCTCCCACTCTTGTTATCCGCCAAATGCCTTCTTCTGCCTTCTGAATGGATGCTCATAGGGTAAAAATCTTCTATAACCAACATAAACAATTCTTGTTTGAGTCATGAAGCCTAATACTGTGAGTTTTTTTCCGACACACCACACAACCATGATATCCAGCGTAGCGACAACCACATAGTGTACCAAGAGCAGGATAATCGTTTATCGTCCACAAAACAACTGCACGTAAAGTAAACATTTCTTGGGCATATGCATCCCATGTTCTCTTTCCCTTCTCAAATAAGAATTGAAAATCTTTAACAAGAGGTTCTAAAAAGACATCAATGCTGTTTCCAGGCGCACCGTCTATAAGTAACGACAACATGATGAACTTTCTCTTCATACACAGCCCCGGTGGAAGGTTGTAAATCATAACCAAAACTGGCCATACACTGTGATGTTTGGTGCCTGTATTTACATCAACTCCATCAGCCGAAATAGCTAACAGCAGATTTCTTGGATCACCTTTAATTTCTGGGAAATTGTTATCTATCTCTCTCCAAGCATGTGAGTCGGATGACGTAAAACACCGTCTTTGTTTCTAGTGGTATGGTGCCATATCAAATCTTCTGCTGTGGGCTTCGATCGAAACAGCCGCTGAAATCTTGGGACGATGTCGAAGTACCACAATACCTTTGCTGGAACATTCTCGTACACTTTACCATCCCTGTCAACTTTCCATCTGGGTGCTTTACAAGTTGGACACACTTTTTCATCCTTGTACTCGTTCCAATAAAGAATGCAGTTGTTGATACATGCATGTATCTTTGTGTACCCTGATCCCATTGCTTTAAATATTTTCTTTGCCTGATATGTACTCCTCGCCATTAAATTACCTTCTTTGGGAAGCATGTCCTTTAACAAGGGTAACAATTCATTAAAAAACATGTCCGATGCACCGTGCTTACTCTTCAACTTGAACAACTGCACAATTGCCGACAACTTTGTGAAGTTGGGACATCCTTCATATAATGGCTTTTCAGCATCTTCAAGTAACTTTTTAAACTTTATAGGGTCATCTGCGAACTTTTCTGCAGCCTGCATCATATCTATAGTGTCTGGAGCATCAGTGGGAGTTCCCATTCCAAAATCTTCGTCTGGAGCATCAGTGGGAGTTCCCATTCAAAAATCTTCAAATTCAGCGTGCATACCATTGTTGACGTTAACTGGCCTACTACTAGTTGCCTCATCCTTTTCCCCATGCTTAGTCCAAGTAGTATATGTTTGATCGATTCCATTTAAGAATAAATGATCTTCTACGTCGCCAACTGAGCATGCACAGTAATTTAAACAATCCATACATGGACACAGCATAAGAAATTCTTCAAATGTCTCACCCTCCTCCTTGACATGGTTGACAGCATACCGCAGAAACGCCGTGACTCCTCTATAGCGTTTTTTCGTTCTATCAGTACTCATCCAGGATTTATCCATTCTGAAACGCAAAGAGAACCAGTAGATCAATTACATCAGCTGCACTTCAATGAAAGCAGAAACTGATAAATCAATTCAGAAATACAAGTCTAGCAATAACTTTCATTTCAAAACAGTTGTTATCCCCTGATTTAAGAATTTAGACATACAAGTCTTGAAATTACCAATAAATTCAGCACAATTTGAAACATAAAAAATGTATATGGACAAACATGGCAATAACAGATGAAACAGGCCATATGCAATTTCATCATAGAATAAGACGAATTCTAAGTGGTACTGTTTATAATGCCAAGAGTTTGAGAAATGAAAGTTGGGGTTACTGTTTGTGGAGATGCATATGGGCTGAGATGGCAGGGAGACAAGGAGATGGTCATTATTGCAACAGCTACAAGTGATGGATGTGCTTGAAGGCTTAAGAGCAGTTGACATGGGTGGTCTGACTGGTGCTGTTGGGATTTAGAAAGTGGCACTAGTTCTGGTGTTGATTAAATGGTGGTGTTCTGGAGTTGGTAGATTTCGCGAGAATGAATCGCAGCAGCTCTAGAGTCAGTGTGTTTGGTAAATTAGAGTCAAATGGTGATCTGTGCAGTCGGTGGTTAGAGTCAACAGTGTCATTTCACAAACCCATAATCACACATCCACACAAACCCGTAATCAAAGTGTCATTTCCAATAAGTATTCTAATTGATTAACTTAGCAATATCGGATCATAAGTAGTATGTCCCTAGTTCTATAATTGATATAGTTGGCAACTTTTATATCTCTGGGAACTCAAATGTGCTTTCTTTAGACAGATGTGAAGTCTCATCAGTCAAGAAAGAGCTCTAATGTTCATGAAGAATGATTGGAAAATGACAATGAGAAATAAACTACAACAGGTAACAGCAGTATTATTGAGTCAAGAAAGAACCACCTTTGTTTTCCTTTTCAGTTAACCGCAATTTATTGCTCTTGTGCAAAGCTGTTCAATCCACTTATGAATAGCATGCCATTTTCCTGCAAAAATATATCCAAGAAGTTAGTTAAATCTCCATGCTCTAGAACTAACTTTTCATAGAGTTTCAACAAACACCACAGAAGAACAGAAGAGAAGCTTCAGTTCAAATTTAACCTTCGATGCAATGGAAAATAAACGGAATACTGGATTCATAATTCACTCTTTGTGTCAATACTTGATATGGTGCCATAAACGATACATTATTGTCGAAAAATCTAGAGATCTCATTAGCTTGTTCCCTCTCAGTTTTAGGAGTGTTGTAGTAACCCTTAACAATGCCATTTAAGATGTTCTTAACCTCTACAGCTTTGCCACTATACTCACCTAACGGAATACTGCATTCATGATTCAGAAATATCTCTACAACATTTTCGAAATGCAGGAGAAAATAATCTGAATGTAATCCCTAACAAAGCTGGTATTCTTGCAAACAATCTATTGAAAAGTTGCTAATGAATGTTTTAAGTAATCAACAATTCCCGTTCAATTCTTGTAAAATTTGTAAACGATAGAGAAGATTTCAAATTGAATGGTAACAGTTCAATCCTAAGTTCCTAAACTGTCGACATAAACTGTGTTCAACCAAATCTAATTTTTCAGTTGGACACTAGTGACACATTGCTACTTGGACCATCCCCTGCCAATGTACTCACACCAAATCTAATAATGTTCATGTAGTATGATTGAACAATGACAAAGAGAAATAAACTACAATAGTAACATGAGTATCATCGAGTCGAAAAAAACCCACCTTTGTTATTCTTTTCAGTTAAGCGCAATTGACTGCTCTTGTGCAAAGCAGTCCAATCCACTTATGAATAATAGCATTTGATTATCCTGCAAGAATATATCCAATAAGTTAGTTAAATCTCCATGCTCTAGAACTAACTTTTCATGGAGTATCAACTAACACCAGAGAAGAACAGAAGAGAAGCTCCAGTTCAAATTTAACCTTCCAAAGAGTTGCCTCGATTCAATTATCTAATATATTCAGTCAACATAATTCATATCACATGTAAACTCAGATTACAACTAAACTATCTAGCTAATGGCTATCACTTAAAACTGTACATTTGGTCTTCGATGCTACAAAATAATCAACTTATTAACAGGATTTTGCACATAAATTGATTGAAATTATATACAAAGTTGTAAATCAAAAACTAAGCAGAAATTTACCTTTTTTCCCCAAATTTTGGTTGAATCTAATTGGTTTTCAACAATTTCTTCAACTTTTCTTTCTTTAATTTTAGTCCCTGAAGATAAAATATACATTAATCAACAAATATTGAAGATTCAATATGAACTCATGCATCTTTCAAAAATCAGATATCATAACTTAATTAACTATAGATAAGCATAAAAATGATATACCTTGGATGTTTTTTTTATCTCGGAACTGATAATACCCCAAAAAAAAGTGTATCTCTTAACATCCCTGGACTGATTTTAGGGTTGAATTTATATATATTCCAAAACATCAAGCGGGAATAATCCCGCCCAAAAGGATTTTCTTTTGATTTCATCCCGCCCAAAATGAAAATGTTAGGGTTCAAATCGAAAAAGAATTGACCGAGATTATTCCTGCTAGATGCTCTTCTTTCATTCCTTCCCAATATTCTTGTTTTCATCGGATTTTCATCCTACGGCGATGCAGAAATATTTCCAAAATTGGAGACTAAATCTTCTCTGAATAACCCCTAGTTTTCTGCCAGAATATCAGTTGGAGGAGAATTTTTTTACTTAAGATAGTGAGATAGGGATGAAGTGACAAAGAATACTGTTCGAGGAGAAAACCCCTTTTACATTGTTAACATCAAAGACAGTGATACGCGTCTGCTTGTCTGTTTTTTATTTATTTTTTAATTGAGCACAACTCAAGTCTTTTATTTTTAAGCAGCCTTGACTAGGATTGACCAACACCATAAAAAAAATGCAAAGGTTTTATATAATAATAAATGAAAATAAAATTTTATTTACGATATTTTGGAATAAAAATTATCTAAATATTTCTAATTATAAAATTAAAATAAAGTTAAATAAGTTTTTGTTTTTGTTTTTTGTTAAATAAGTTTGTGAGTATATTAAATTATTTCGCCACACAATTTAATTAAAATTAAAAATTAGAGTTACATAATATTTTTTAGTCGTCGTGATAATTTATGGTCTCGCTCATAATTAGGTCGATCTTTAGTTACATGGTATATTGAAGTCAATATTGGGGTAATTGTCGAGTTTCGTTCATAATTATGAAGAAACTGAAACTTCATTCTTTCGAATTAATACGATCTACGTCAAAATTTAGTTACATGATCAATACTTGACCGAGTTGGAATGGGATCGGGGCAAAACTGGAGAAACTGGAACTTCTTCATATAGAATTCAGGCGATTTGGGTCAAATTTTAGTTACATAATCAAAACTGGACACTATAATTAAAATTATGATCAGGTTGAACGAGGTTGAAGAAAAAGAAACCAAAACTTCATCCTTTCGAATTGAGACGATTTGCGTCAAAAATTTAGTTATATAATCAAGACTCGACACTTCAATTGAAAATCACTAGATCATAGTCGCTATGACTGAATATACTCGTTATGGCTGGTTTATATCCATGCATTTTCAAATAATTCAATCAAATTGTCCACAATCTTCCAATAAGATTACTCGACCGTACTTGCTATGACCAATTCTCGACAAATTTGATCCAACTATTCATAATTCTGCATAAATCGAAAATCATTGTATCATAGTCATTATGACTCAATATACTCGTTATGGATGGTTTATTCATATGTATTTCCATAATACTTCAATCAAATAATCCCCAATATTCACATAAGATTACTCGACCGTACTTGCTATGACCAATTATCAACAAATTTGATCCAACTATTCACAATTTTGCATAAATCGAAAATCACTATATCATAGTCATTATAACTCAATATACTCGTTATGGCTGGTTTATCCATATGTATTTCAATAATACTTCAATCAAATTGTCCCCAATATTCCCATAAGACTGCTCGACCATACTTACTATGACCAATTCTCAACAAATTTGATCCAACTATTCACAATTTTACATAAATCGAACATCACTAGATCATAGTCATTATGACTGAATATACTCACTATGTTTGGTCTATCCATTTATTTCCATCCACTTTAATCAAACTTTCCTAAATTTTGGTCAGCATTACTAGATCATACTCGTCGGGAATGATTATCAACAAATTCATTCCAACTGTACTCAATCTTTCGTTATTCCATTGAACCAATAGATCATTGTCAAAATTATCAGATGGGGCTCGGTATAACTGATTACACGCCTGATTGTATGTATTCCAATTTTCCTCAATTTTCCCCTGACATTACTGGATCCACACTTATTTTCCTAATTATCCATAAAATCCAATGCAATTTAAATCAAATCTACACTTTGTTCCAACAAAATGTCTTAATCAAATTTAATATTTTTAGATCACATGGTTTAACCCAGCAGTCCAGCCCAGTCCATTATGGTTTTAAAGTTTTACTTATGTTATTTCCACATACATCGGATAGGATGTCCTTAGTAAATCTAACGGTGGATGATAGTATCATTAGCCCAACCAATAGTTAGATCAATAGACAAGAACCTCTTCTCTTACGCTCTGTAACACCTCAAATTTCTTTTGCTTTTATCTTTCTTCCTCGACCAAAGTTACAGAGCAAAGAGAACTAGAGATAACTAAGCCGAAGGGGATAAAGTTCTTGGCTGAAAATCAGGGAAAGTTTGAGATTTGTTAGAGAAAAAAGGGAAATCAGGTTTCTAAATTTTGGAAATATTTTTAGCTCTACCGTAGGATCAAAATCAGATGGTGTTTTCTTAGGAGATTTTTTCCGAAAGAAGAAATCGTAGATCAAACTCAATTTTGTTTTTCAGTTAACCCTAAATAATTTTGAGCGGGATGAAAATCAAATGCAAAATCTTTTGGGCGGGATTATTCAATTTGTTCGACTATATAAAGAGCCCTAAGATGATGAGGAATTGCATCCGATTTCAGCTAAATCTTACAAAGGTAGATCATCTTCTCAATTTTTCCTTCGTCTAGAAAGCTTAGTTATTCAAACCCTAATTTATTCAAACCTTAATTTTTGATTCAGACCCAATTGATTCAAAGGTTAAGTTTTGACTCAAACCCTAATTCTTAATTTTTGATTCAAAGGTTAATTTTTGACTCAAACAAACCCTGATTGATTTTAGTTTCTGTGTTTTTGTTCTTTTTTTATTAGTATGAGTAATTGGTGTTTTAGTACATGAAAAGCATTTGAAAGTCCATTACTTATTGCTACTTCTGATGTTGCTCTAGATTCTTGTTTTAATTATTGGTTTCTGACAGAAGGGAATATATGTGGATACTGAGTTTTATAAAAGTCGGTCAATTTTTAGTGTTTAGTTATGCATCTGATTTCTGAACATAAATCAAGGTGTGTAAGAAGAGCAATAAAATTGATAGATTATTTTCATATTGATTCATTGGCAGCAGGGTTTATGCACCTATTTATATCTTATTAAGAAGAAGACTGGTGTTCTCTTGGGAACTTCTGGATAAATCTATTACCCATTGTTCTAGTGTTTAGTCTAGATACATATATGCATGTTTAAGCTTTTCCTCTGTTATGCTTAGGATCTTTGTGCATAATTTATTTATTGGAATGAGTATCAATCAATACATGAATATCCATAGTATGTATATTTGATGACTGTGCATATCCAGAGTGTTCTACACATAGGTTGTTGTTTGATTTTTTAAGGTATTGTGCATGTTTGAACTGGAGTCTTGCTTGAATGCTTTCAATACTTTAGTAAAAACCTCAATTAGCGATCATTTTACTGACTCGGAGGTTGTTAGAAACCAATATCCACTTTTTGTTTCCAGCAGAAACCCTCATGGACATAATTCACCTTACAATTGGATCGATACAATAGAATAGTTCAAGCTATTCATTCCTTTTTCTTTGTTATAGAATAGTTATATTTTTCCCCAAAATACTACTATCAGGAGGAGCATTCATCCAAGTTAGTACTGACATAATCAAGACCATTTTAATTGACTGTTATATTGAATACCAGACCTGTTCATCAACTCAAATGTTATGACATAATATCATGTTTTATAATCAAATCATCATTATACAAGAATGAAATATATGCAACCAATAATATAATCCCTTGCTTGTGTCTAGCTTAATAACTTTTGACTTTTGATTGAAAAGAATTCGGACCATATTTGATTGAATCATATATATGTATATGCAGTTTCTGATATGTCTACACACGAGATTTCGAGTTGGGATCCAGAGTATGATGATGATGAGTATATTGACAATGAGACTGCATCCCTGGAGGCTCAAGCCTTGCAGAATGTAGGAGAGTCAGAGGATGAAGGCGAAGATAGCGATGATAGTGGCACCAGTTCCGATGGTATAGCTCCAGTTCCGATGGTGATAGCTCCAGTTCTGATGATTAATCTACTAAAAGTCCTGAACATCCTGGTAATGTCTGATCTGTTATACTAGCTTGTTTGTTTTGGACTTAAGTAGAATGAGTATACTCTTACACCATGTTTACTCTTATTTTGGGTTTTTAAACTATAAAAGACACAGGGGCTCCAAACAATACAGTAGAGTCTGAGGAGAATACTGTTCGAGGTGTAACAATATTAAAGAAGCTGAAGAAAAAATTTAACGGCAAGAAACACCTGATAAAATTTGATAAACTTGGTCGATTTAAGGGGGAGTATAAATCTGAAATTGCTAGTTACATGGGTGTATTGGTACGTCGAGACGTTGGTCTCAGGCACTTGAAGTGGAAGGAAGTGAAGTCAGTGTTGAGGGATAAGTTATGGCACAAACTATTTGTATGTATATGCTGATTTATATTCAATTTTAATATTATATTTGTTATTAATTTTTGTTGGTTACCCTCCCTTAACATCCGATTCACATTTTGGCAGCGTTTTTATGAAATTGAGGAGACTATGAGAAGACAAATTATGAAATATTTTGGTGAACATTTGCGCAACTTCAGAAGAAAGTTGTATGTAAAGTTTATAGTGCCCAATTTGGGTAAACCTGCTAAACTTAATACTGTTCCAAAACAATATCGTGTTATTGTGAACCAAGAACACAGGGACAAGTTCGTAAAGTGGAGGCTGTCTGATAAATGCAAGGTTGTATATTACACGTTTCAGTATTATTATTGATATTAATTTCATCAATTAGTCTAATTTTTTTATGAAAGAAATTCTTTGAATTTGTATGCTCAGGAATTATCCATTAAGGGAGTTAAGGCGCATGAGAACCACAAATATAACCATAGGACGGGAAGAGCAGGGTATGCAGGGCTGTTGGAAAAATTAGTAAGTCCAGTTTCTTATCAAAAATTAGTATTATTTCCATACGACGATGTCCCATTAGCTTATATGCTTAATTAAAGAGTACTTCTAATGATATGAAGAGTATGTATCTAATATTTGGCTTGTGTATTTGAATTAATAGATTAAAGAAAAAGAGATTCGTGGAGATGAAAATCCTTCACGGTCTTTACTATGGAGGAAGGCACATCAAAACAAAAATGGAGAGTACGATGACGATGATGTTAGGGAAAAGGCAGCACAGCTTGTAACACGACTGAAACTACCTAGCTCTTTGTTCTGTGCTTGAGTAAATGTGCAAATAAGTTTGTTTTAGTTGATTAACACTTTTAATCCCCCTTTTTTTTTTGCAGGAGGAGTTTGATAAGCAGCTGGAAGATGGAACTTTGACGAAAAAACCAGGCATTTATTCTATCACCCTTGTGTTTGGGGAAGAACATGGTGGGCGTGTGAGATGTGCAGGAAAGGGAGTGACTCCAACAACATACTGGCACATGCCACGGAAAGGAGCGTCCAAGGAGCACATTGAAAAGGAGCACATTGAACTGAAGAAACAGCTGTATGATGAAAGACGCGTGAACCAAATGGAGAGAGAGAGAGAAAGGATGAGGAAATGAAGGAAGCAATGAATGCACAAGCAAAAATGATGAGCAGCTTAATGTCTGAGATAAAATCTCAAGGAGTATTGAAAAAGAAAAAAAACAACAGCAAAAAGGCACGAGTATGTTTAACATCATCTAAGTAATTTTGATTAAGTATATATTTCATAATAAAATTGAAGTATCTAATATGTCAACTGCACTCTACAGAAATCTCCTGTTAGAGAGAAGTCTCTTATGCCTGAGGCCCCTGTTATAAGCAATTCTCAGACTAAAAGGCAGGAATCTAATACAAATAGCAAGTACCCTAAATCTCAACACGTATCTCAGTCTACGGCATCGAAAGACAGTTCTGAACTCCAAATGGTATGTTCTTTTTGTAAGTATTTAAATATATAGTGTTTTGAGAGTTCCATTTTTTTATGTTAATATAGCATATCTGTTTGCAGTCTGGAAAATACAAACAAAAGTCTCTTGCATTTGAGCATCTGCCCCTTAATTCTCCGGACGAATCTCAATTGAAAGACCAAACTGAACTTTCAACGGTATGTCATTTTCGCAGGTATTTAAATCCTTGGCATTTTGAGAGTTGAATCTGTTGATGTCAATATAGCATATATGTTTTGCAGATTGGTAAATGCAAACTGGCTCATGCTACACTGCAAAACATCATTGCATGGGGTAGTGTTCTTCCATCAGTGCCAGGTCAGTTAGTACATGGAAATCCACTCGAGGATGATTGTGTCAGAGTGACGGTTGAAAAATCGATATTAAAGAATCATTGTTTGCCAAACCCATCCACTCATCTCAAAACAGTAGAGGATGCTAAAGGATCTGTTGTAGCTTGGCCTAAAGAGTTTGTGATCTGTTGCTCTACTGTAAGTTGCTTTATTCCTTAATTTAGTCGATCTGTTATAACAAATATGTGGAACCATGTACATGCTTGTTTAGCTTTGTGTTCAGCTCAGAACATGCTTGACTCAACTGAATGTTATGTCCTGTAATGTAGCTGAATGCTATAATGCTGTGTGATGTGTGGTACCTGGGTACAATTACAAATTTCTATGCATCCTAGCTAAATTTGAAACCAACACTAGCAAATATGAGATAACTGTATTTTTTTTCCCCTGCACATATTTTCCCACAATTCCCACATAAGCATATAACTGTTAGCATGATACTATTTACATGTTTTGAGGCAGTTAACAGAGAACATTTAAGCTATTACCTTATGCATCCTGAGCATATAACTGTTAGCATGGTTTGTTGCCTTATACATCCACTTGCTTGCTGCAGAACCAGCCACTTTCAGACCCTGATGAACATGATGCTGATCCAAAGACTTTGTTGCCTTATACATCCACTTCCTTGCTGCAGAACCAGCCACTTTCAGAGCCTGATGAACATGATGCTGATCCAAAGACTAAGAAGAAAAAGAAGAAGAAACCTTCAGATACCAAGAGTGGGGAACTGAAGTCTCGGAGATCCAGCAAGAGACTCAAGACTGCAGCCTAATTATCAAGAGAAATAGTCGTGGACCGTAGAATTTGGATGTTTAAACTTTTAAATCTCCCTTTGAAATTTTGTTATCTTAAGGTTATTGCACAATTAATAAGATATCGAGACGTTTATCATATGATTAATAATAATAAAAATTATTTTGCTTCAATTCTAATTGTAGTGTGATTAATTTTTATGGATGGTTATTAAGGTGAGTTTTGCTACACATGATAAATTACTGCATTCACGTGGTCGAAAATAAAATACGGCCACCATTTAGATCTTAAACCATGGCCAAAGAATAAATTGAGCTATAAAAATTGCAATTTTCGAGTGGCTAAAAGCTAATATTTGCCACGTTGAATACGTTTTGTGTCATTTTATAAAGGTTGTTGCCATGGTTTGTGGTATCCTCTGTGTCCAAAAGGTGAATAATAGCTACATTGAAAACACTTGATGTGTCTCTAGAAATTTTTTAGCCACGGTGCTACAAATTCTTAGTAGCCATAACTTAATAATTGGCCATGTAAAATGTTTATCACGTGTCCAAAAATATAGATGGCCATGGCACTATAGATTAAACGTGACTACAAGTCATGTATTGGCCATGCTAAATTATTTTTCGTGTGTCCAAATGATAGAAATGGTCATGGTTAATAAAAATTAGTGTGGCTCTAAGGTAACTGCAACTCATGAATTGACCATGATAAAATGAATTTTGCGTGTCCAATTGATGACAAAGGCCACGGCTAAAATAAAATTCACGTGACTTTAAGGTAAACTTTAGTCACATATAATCAAATCGTGTGTCTATAAGGATCCTATGGCCATGGTGATAGTGAAAATGCGTAACTACAAAAAAAAAAAATGAGTACCATATAGACAAGGTTTTAGAGTTATGGCCATGGTAAATCATATTTTATAGCCACTAAAAGTTTATGTAGCCATAAAGATACCTCTTTGTCACAGCACCTGATGTCATATTTTTGGAGTGAAAAAAATCCATGACCAAAAGCCTATGGACACGGTGATTAAGTGTGGCTAATGTGAAGATTTGTACTAGTGAGCAAATCTTAGAGAAAATAGTACTCAATACGATAGAACAAAGTAAGATCCGAACACGCAACTACAAAGAAAATAGTTGGGTCTGGCTTCAGAATCCCAATGAAGTCTTTAAGTCGTTAACCTATAATGGTTTTAGGAAAAACCTAGGTTAAAGAAGAATCGACTCTAGTCGCAACTAGTGTCACACAGGAAGTGTGGGGATTAAGTTTCCCAGTTGCTAGAGTTCTTCCTTATATAGTCTTCAAATCAGTGTTTGATAGCTTTGGAACAAAGCAGTCAATATTCACCGTTAGATGAAACCTGATTCAAGATTCAAGCTAATATCTTTCCACCGTTAGATGGTCTTAGATTGTTACACACAAATGAAATATACCTTCATTTAGATATGGGTAATCGTACCTAAACGTGTATATTGAGTTGGCTCAATAACAATTAACCGAAGTTAGCCATATGAACACTTTTCTCTTAACCATGTTCATCTTAACACTTCTAGATCAAATGAATCTAATTGTGTTACTCATAGAGTTTTTCAATTGTTTATATTCTCATAGAAGTATACAAGACACAATTGAAGAAAAATCGGATTGATTCAAAAGAATCAGTTCATGAACATTTTAGCCACGGTTTGCAAATATTGCATTCCTTAATTTATAAATGTATTTGTTCATGAGTATGAAATCATACTTAACCGATTTAAGAACTTGAACCACTTAAGTTTGCAAACGGGTACGCGAACTTAAGTTCTGGACATTGGTCACAAGCCGACAGTTTGCAAACGGGTACGCAAACTTTAGCTCCGGACCGAACTCAGTTGAAACCGTTTGCGAATGGGTACGCAAACTTGATTCCCAGACTTCAACAGTTAAATCAGTTTGCGAACTGGTATGCAAACTTAAGTACCCTGACTTAAACAGTTAAATAAGTTTGCGAACGGGTATGCAAACTTCCGGTCCTGAATTCTGTCAAAACAGTTCGTACACTAAGTACAAAAACGTAATGTATCAAGACATGGGTTTTAGCTCTTAACTCCCATTTCAATAATTGAAACATTCTTAGAAGACGACAATAGCTGTCTCACACAAACTATTAGCTTATAAGCAATTTTCAAGTGATAGAATGATCAATACGAAACATTCCGAGCCTACATCAAATAACTGTCTCACACAAATCATGTAAGATGTTAGCATGATTTTCACATGATCATCTTTTGACTTTCTTCAAGAATAATGATGAACATAGTTAAATAAAAAAGCTTTTCAACACATATTTCGAGAAAGATATAAGCGAGTTAAACTCAGCTCAAAATATCAAATGTGTATAATGTAAAGGCTATACGACTTTTGTCTCAATGGGAGATAGAATAAAATAGACTTCTGTGTGATAGATGAGTTCAAGTCTCCATATACCTTTTGTTGATAAAGTTCCACAAGCTCCCATTAGTAGTTCTTCATCTTCCATTGATGAACGTCGTGAAGTCTAAAGCTCAACTACACATTCTATCCTAATCCGAGACATAGCTATAAGTAGACTAGAAATCAAGACTTATAGTTTTGGCAACTAAACTTGACAAACAAGCTTGAGATATCAACGCTTGCGAGTTCGACCGAGCAGTGCTCTTACAATAACACGACTTGAAAGATACATTAGGAATGAAACAAGTTCAAGTCAATATTACTAACCTCAAGTGGAAGGATGATGTCGTCGTTGTGGTTGTTACTTCTTCTCATTCTTCAGGTCTTCGGAGTAATACTTGTATGACTCAACATTCTTAGACTTTCTAGTCTAACCTAAACGAAGTTGACTCTAGTATTTAATCAAGCGACTCTAGATGAGTTTTGATACTAAAATATGAAAACCAAACTTGACATACCAACGCTTGGTAGGTTCAACCGAGTTATGCTCTAACAAGATTGTCTTGAGAGGTGGGTAATAATCCATGCTCTTAATCAAATTGAGTGCAAGTGTTCCGGATTCGTGAGGTTTGCTAGCTTTGTCTACTGCAAAAAGATTTCCAATCCTTGATTTAAACAATCTAAAGAAAAATCGAATAGGCTTATCTGTTAGAGGCAGTTTGGCATCAAAAGTCTTCACTAAGGTTGAAGTAACTCTTAGGTTGTAAAGGATGTCATCTAATGGAATCAACTGCGTAGAGCTTGGCGAGGTTCAAGAGACATAAGGAGCACGACTGCATATGAATTGCTAGGGGGTTTTATTCGGTTTCAATTACATTCCAGTTTGAAGTCTGATAATAAATTAATGTCTGTAGCGGCTTAATACAGTTTGGTGTTCAAATATGGACGAGGTCCCATGGTTTTTCTGCAAGTGCAGTTTTCAATCATGAGACCCGTTCTTGTAGAATGCGTAACTTGAAAGATATATAACAAGTTTCATACTTGGAAAAATTCAGATCCTCTTGATTTGGATACTTGGAAAAATTCAGATCCTCACGTACTTTGTTCTCTAGACATATTGATTGTGGAAGAGATAAGAAAAAACTATATATACATATTGTTCAAGGATCTTTAACTAGATCTACTTGCAATTTTATTAGGCTTTGTCCATACAGGTTGTCGAACGAAAAAGTTGGTGATGTACTTGGTACCCTCTCTTTTTCAATCATGATGACTTATGTATTAAAATTTTCTGAAAGCTAAGTATTCTAAAAGCCAAAGTTTTCTTCACCTTGAAAAGCTTAAGGATGGTCGTTCTTGGATTTGGAAAGCATTTTTTCTGGTATTGAAATTGTCTGAAAATTTTCTGTTTGGGCTGTTAGATGTGGAACAGAATCTGCTTAGATTTTTAGGTTGTTGGTTTATCTAATCATTTATATGTTACTTTTGTGTGTGATCTTAGTCTTCCCAATACCAGAATTTGAAATATTCATTTAGTTAACTCTCTTTTTACTCAAGGTGTTAGAGCATTTCTCGGTCGAACTCACAAGTGTTGTTATCTCAAGCTTGTTGTCAAATTTAGTTGTCAAAACTATATCTTGATTTTTATTCTACAATTAGTTAAGTCTCGGATTAGGATAAAAGTGTAGTTGAGAAACAGACATCACGACAGTCATCATTGCGTTCTACCGTTTGAAGGCGAAGATCAACCGAAGCTTTTGGAGAACTTCTTCAACAAAAGGTAAGGGAAGACTGAACAATCTATTTCTCAAGTTATATTCATCTTTCTATCTATGAGACGTTGTCGCGTAACTAATTAGACTATCGTAATCATATGAAGAATTTCGAGACAAGTTCATCTTGTAATTAGTCCTCGAAATATATATATATGACTAAGCTTATTGAACATTTGTTCATACTTGATGAATTTCGGTTAAGGAAAATTTATTGTTCGTAATCTAAATTATGATTCAAGACTATCATTCAAAAATAGCCTGGAACAGTGATATGTGTTATTGATGTTATTTGGGAATGTTCGAATTGATCTAGAGAGAAATATAGAACTACTGTTAGAGCATAGCTCGGTTGAACCCACCAAGCGTTGGTATGTCAAGTTTGGTTGTCATATTTTAGTGTGTCAAAACTCATCTAAAGTCGCTTGATTGTATACTAGAGTTAACTTCGTTTAGGTTAGACTAGAAAGTCTAGGAATGTTGAGACATACAAGAATTACTCTGAAAACCTGAAGAATGTGAAGAAGAAGCGAACTACAACGACAACATCATCCTTCCTCTTGAGGTTAGTAATATTGACTTGAACTGTTTCATTCCTAGCGTATCTTTCAAGTCATGCTATATTGAAAACATAACTGTGAAGCTGTATATACTGTACATATTGTATAATACTCTAGTGATGTGACATAGTCATATTTGTATGATCATAGTATTAGGGAATTGGACTGCGCAGTATAACGCTTATCTTTTGAACTTCGTAGATATGACATCGACATAATCATATACTGTTATGATTATGTGAATGGGTTATGGTGAAGATTTCATCCTACGAAACAATGTTTTACATTTTTTTAAAGGAAGTACATTCATGAACTTGTTTTATGAATCGAAAGGGAAATCATTAGGCTTATTGGTATGACTATTCATTGCAAATCTTTGGATTACCAATATGTGTGAGATGGTAGAACTGATCGTAACTTTGTTATGTATCTTGGTATAACTAATCACAATGCCTGACTTATGATTTGGTATGACTAGTTTTTATTAATTGGTGTAACCGATCCTAAGTAATCACCATGAGATGGTATGATCAATATGTGTAATTGGTGTAACCGATCCTAGTAATTGGTGTGATTGATAACAGAGTGTTGTGCAATCGATCCTTGTAATTGCTAACCGGTCCTTGTAATTGGTGTAACCGATCCTGGTAATTAATGTAATCGATCCTGGTAACTGGTGTGACCGATCACAAGCAATACCATGAGTATATGGTAACCGGTCCTGGTAATTGATGTAACTGATCCTGGTAACTTGTGTGACCGATCACAAGTATTTCCATATTGAGGTATAACCGATCTTATTGATTGGTAGAACCGATTGAACCCATGTATGTGATTTGATATTTGATCAATCACATAGTGATCTTGGAATACAGGTGAACCAATTCTAAACTTGTTTGGAAGTGTGGTATAACTGAAAAAGCGGGGGTCTAACAACCACACCCAATATTTCGCCTAGCAATCTGTATGGACAAACTGCAATATAATTCCAAGAGAATCAACTAGAAAGTCAGACTCAATCAATGGAAATATATCCAAGAGTTGTATCTCTGTTTCACAATGTAATCAGCAAATCAAACAGATAGAAATCCGTGAGCCTGATTATTATGTGAAACAACTTGAACGGTACCAAAGACCAATGTTCAAGTGTCAATCAATATAATCAACAACCAAAGGTTGGATTCTCTAATTGATTGAACTACGTACAACCTGTGATATTTCTATTATAAAAAAAAATATAATGCGGAAAAGAAATAACACAGACACCAGAAATTTTGTTAACGAGGAAACTGCAAATGCAGAAAACCCCCGGGACCTAGTCCAGATTTGAACACCACACTGTATTAAACCGCTACAGACACTAGCCTACTCCAAGTTAACTTCAGACTGGAATGTAGTTGAGCCCTAATCAATCTCACACTGATCAAGGTACAATTGCACTCCTTACGTCTCTGAATCCCAGCAGGACTCTACGCACTTGATTCCCTTAGCTAATCTCACCCACAACTAAGAGTTGCTACGATCCAAAGTTGAAGACTTGATAAACAAATCTGTCTGACACTGAAAGGTCTATTGTATAGATAAATCTGTCTCCCTCAGATAAACCTATGAGTTTTGTTCCGTCTTTTGATAAATCAAGGTGAACAACAACCAATTGATATACCAGACTTATATTCCCGAAGAACAGCCTAGAAATGTCAATCACCTCACAATAATCTTAATCGTATGGTAGCCAAACAAGATATTGTGGAATCACAAATGATGAGACGAAGATGTTTGTGATTACTTTTTATCTTTCCTATCGGAGAATAAATCACGAGCGAATCTTAGAGAAGATAGTACTCAATCACGATAGAAGATGCAAGATCAGATCACGCAACTACAAAGAAAATAGTTGGGCCTGGCTTCACAATCCCAATGAAGTCTTTAAGTCGTTAACCTATAGGGTTTCATGAAAAACCTAAGGTTAAAGGAGAATCGACTCTAGTCGCAACTAGTATCACACGCACACGGGAGGTGTGGGGATTAGGTTTCCCAGTTGCTAGAGTTCTCCTTTATATAGTATTCAAATCAGGGTTTGCAATTAATGCTACCTTGGTAACAAGCATTCAATATTCACCGTTAGATGAAAACCTGATTAGACTCAAGCTAATATCTTTCAACCGTGATATCGAACTTAGCTTGTCACACATAAATGAAATGTACCTTCATTTAGATATGAGTAACCGTACCTAAACGTGTACACCTTATTGGCTCAACAATAGTTAACCGAAGTTAGCCATATGAACACTTTCATATCAACCTTATCATCTTAACCATAACTAGTTCAAATGACTCAAATGAAACTAGTTCTACAGTTGTTCAATTGTTTATAATCTCATAGAAATATACAAGACACAATTGAAGCAAAATCGATTTTGATTCACTCGAATCAAGTCATGAACATTATAGCCACGGTTTGCAAAAGATTGCATTCCTTATTATATAAATGTATTAGTTCATGAACAAACCGATTTTAGAACATCATCCACTTAGGTATGCGTACAGGTATGCGTACAGGTATGCGTACCTAAGTAGCCGGACCAAGTTTGGGTTTCGCCAGTACGCGAACTGGTACGCATACCATCCAAACTCAGCAGAAATTCTCGGACCTGAACCTTACGCCAGTACGCGTACCGGTTTGCATACTAGGTTCCCGGAATTTCTCAAAACCAACAAGTACGCATACGGGTATGCATACCATGGTTCCCGGACACGGATTACATATATGCAAGTACACATATGATAGGTGCTTAAAATACAACATTTGAATATCAATTACTTATACTTTTCTTTGTTATTTCTCTTGTATTGGTGTATATTACGCTTTGTTTGCATTTTATAGGTACATCGGAGTCATGTGATACAAAACAAGGGAAAATAAGAGCTTAATTTGTTACTTGGCGACTTTAAGAGTCGACGGCGGTATAAGTAAAAGCTAGAAGTCTTTGATGCGTCAAAAATGGAGAGTTACACGAGGCAAACACTCAAAACCAATTTCAGGATTATAAAGGCAGACATCATTTTCTGCTCAGGGCACCTCCCTCTTTATACCTCAACAGATGAAATACCAAGTCACTATTCTGGGACCTAGTTTTCCCAAGTTCATGTTGCTATAACCAGTTTGGGCAAGTTCTTTGCCTTTGCAGCTGAACCAAGTTCACCGTCGTCCATGCCATAGGGTGACTGCCGATGGTTAAGGTCCGTTATTGAAGCCGAGTAAAAGAAGGAAGCAGTAGTTCGAGAATTTGGGTCTGTTTTGGCCAAGAAATAATAGAAAGAAGATGATCTACTGTTGTTGATCTTGGTAGTAAATGAAGGCGATTGCAGTGATTTCAGAGTTTACTAAGGAGGAGGAAGGATGGGTCAGTTTCGAATTGAGTTTTGGATGATGTTAATCCATGAAATTCAGTTGAAGTCTCATGTTCTGGTTACCATATCATACCAACATCTCCATTACTGCAACACTTCTTGTAATGTGATCACCTGAGCATCACCTCCAAGCCATCTCCTTATTCCCTGTCTCCGCAGTTCCATTGATCCGCCATCTTGCTACAACATTACCAATTTCTGCATTCATACAATCCTGCAATTGAAATACCCAGCACCTGACCTCTCCAACTTCCTGGTTATTCTCGGCTCTAACAGCATCAATTCACACCTTCTTCAGCCAAGAACCAACAACACTGTAGCCATACTTCATTGCCTTCATCTCCATCTCTGCCTACTTCAGTTCATTTCTTCTGTGACCAGTTCAACCATCTATCTCAGCTCAAGCCACAAGTACACAACACCAACTAAACCATTACTTCCCTGAGTTCATCCTTGACAGCACCATGACCTCCAATAGATACCAATCAAACCTTACAGCTCCACCAGAACCACTTCCAACTACAACTGCAATGTCATTCCGATCTCAGTACCACCAGCTCCTTGAATTCAAATTAAACTCCACCATCCAACAAACCAGAACCCATTCTCATAACCTGCAATATCAGCTCAAACCTCATCCAGAACATCACATACTGTACACCATTACAACCACCACCTGCAATAACTCAAATCCAATAGCAGCAGCATAAACAAAGCCTCCTTGCTTGCAGTCACCAATACTTGCTCTTCCTGCAACTTCATACCCACACTATATCATCAACAATTCTCACCATTCTTCCTAACTGATATCATACACAATGTCACTCCTTCAGCTGCAACCATTCTTCTTTCTGCTCTTATTAACTGCTCCATCACTGCACTACTGCCACAGCCAGCTCAACCCCATCTACTACTTCTGCAATTCACACACCACCTGAACCTAGGCATCCATCTAAATAGCATCACTACCAGATTCCACCTGCCATCATCCACCAACAGCTCCATTCTAGCACCACCAACAGTACCACCAAAGCCTGTGCTTCATCTCTACTTCTGCAATTCTCAGTCAAACTCAAAACTAACAGAAACCCATTCACCAAATTCTTCAGTTTACAATCTCAGCACAAAATAACAGCATCAGTTCCATTACCACCTTCAATTTCAGCTCAGTTTCAACCTTAGATTCAAAACCCTAACTTCATTAACAACAACAGCAACAGTAGCAGCTGTAATTCTCCTTCCTCTTGTGTTCTTGATCATAACAGCTGCAAAACCCCCTTTCAATTCTCGAATCTCTGTAACTTTCCACTGATTTTATCACTCAATTTCAGAGACCCTAATCTCTTCCTGTTCTTCATTTAACTCAAGCTACAGATTCAGCTGCCATCTTCAACAACGAACCATAACGTCTCGATCTCCATCTCTGAATTCCTCTCAATCCTGATTCATAAGGTTTCATCATCCCAACTCTCCCTGGATTTCTGGATTTCTGTGTCTGAGTTATGGAGCCGCCATTCCTCTCAGGTGGAACAGGTAAGAGAAAATAATAAGAGAGAATGAATACTTCTCTGAATTCCAGGGCTAGGTAATAGCCAAAACTTCTATACGCACCCGGCAGTCAGATCCAAGCCACCAACAGTGACAGCCAATAAACATAACTCAGCAGGTTTCCCCCTAATCGCCGATCTCCCAATAGTACTTGCACGCTAATTAACGCTTTTTGCCCTTTACGCTCCAAATGGAAGTTTTCTCCTTCTTTTGCTCCAAAGGCCTCCATTATACCTAATAAACTCAAACTCACACATAAGATACATAAATTACAATAAAACTCGCAAAGAAAGCATAAACAATAGATAAATATCAAGGTGTTTACAACACCTATCACCATACCGATTGAGTAAATGGAAAAGATTTAAGTGCAGTTCTGATACGATGAATGATTATCAATGTGTGTGTTGAATGTGAATCCAATGCAGGGAAGGAGTTTGCGCAATCTCCATATACAAGCAGTAGACAGCCTGCACCAGTTGGCTAGACGCACCCAATGTGTTTGCTTAAAGGCCTAAACTACCTGTTCAAGTTCAAATTGCTTTGCTGCTACACTAAATTCAGGCAATCAGTTAGTCATGGGTCTAGTGAGTTAAGAGATGTGCTGCAAGTGCTGCATCGAGTTAGACTGCCATGTATTTCGTGGTTTGTGTGACAAGATTTGGGGAAGTTTATAGCAAACATAGGGAAGTACTTTAGATTTGGAAAGAATTCCAAGGCGAGAAAACAACCAGGTTTGCCATGAGTTGTGTGATGAGTACAAGGTTTATTTGGCAGCAGTTGGGACTACAGGTAGCTTGACTGGCCGACAAGACAGGAAAGTCAGGGATGATGTTGTTTCCGTTTGATTGAAGTGAGAAAGGGTGAGGATTAAAGACGGATTTGGAAGTTGAGAAGAATTAGGAGTTGGGTACTTAGCCCATTCGATATTCCAGGGAAGAAAATGAGTTATATAAGCAAAGAGAAGCTGAAGCAAAAGAGGATCCGCATACCCCACCCCTCACGACTGCTCGCGCGACCAACAGAGAGGAGCTCTCTGCTCCTCTCCAAAACCTTAGAGAAGCAGTATCATCACCTCCATCTGCATACATCGCCATCCATCCTTCTTCCATCATCACCTACATCTCCATCCATCTGCTTAACCACCATACCACTTGCATACCACCAGCACCACCTTTGCATCTCCACCAGTTGAGTTTGAGCAGTACAGGACCATTAACAACGTCACCAGCAGCACTCTCCACTTCACCTCCACCAGTTGTTGTCTCATCTTCCTCCAACATTCCATATCGCCATCACTTCCCTCTCGAGCAAAGCGCCAGTTTAAGTCCAGTACAATATCCACCAGCACTTCATAGTTCAAGCCATACAGCCCTGCAGCAGCTTGCAGCAAGATCATTCCACCATCAGTTCAGCACAACATCATCGCCTGCCAAATCACATCCACAATATCCATTCCACCTCAGCTGTTGTTTGGTTTGATAACTTGGTTTTGATTTAATATTTTATGTGGTTTCATCTTTATCTGCTATGAACTCTATTGTTATGTGTAGCTAATTGCATATTTGATAAGGGACGATTTTGATGTCCGGAACTTGAATTCGAGTTGATATTTTAATGCCTGTTTTCTTGCAATTATCTTATTATTGATTAGTTTCTACCGTGCTAATAATGCTTATGAGTTATTTGTGAATCGTTTAAGTTGCAAATTAAATTGGTTTATGGATGATTCTATTGCTAATTCGAGAACTTTTCGACCCGTAATTGTCTAGATGTTCCGAGTACAAGTGGTAATATATGGGTATTGACGATGGGATTTTGTTAAGTATTCATATGTAGAGTTTGACACTAGTAGATGAGTCGAGCTTATGTATTTGTCACTAGGAATAGCCTATCTCAATGAACTTAATGCACTTGTTTAAGTTACACCTAAAGAGCGTACTTCTAGGAAACTTGATAAGTAGAATCCGGTAGTCGAGCGCTTCCGTATCCGGTGAAATTAGGAGATATTGCGGGATATTTGAGCGTACTAAATATCCTAGGGTTATTAGTAATGGGTGATTGCAGAAACATAGCTATATTGATAAGATTTTTGTTCAGTGTCTGAGAAAGAGTCCTTGATCATTCTCATCCTCATATTTGCATTATTCTTATTCAGAAATTGAATTGAAAACTTTAGCTCAACTCTCCCTTAGGAACGAACCTGCTTATCATTGTACTACTAGTTAGTGTAAGAGAAGTAAGGAATTTATTTTTGCGAGTTCGACACCTCGTCAAAATTGGCGCCGCTGCCGGGGAGCAGTCGGTAGTTTGAGTTGTTATTTAATTTTCTGTTTTTGCAATTAGTTTCATTCTTTGCATTTACTAATTTATCTTTTTATAATTTTATTTTCAGGTACAATAAATCACTTGTTTTACATGTGCACAATTGGGAACAAGTGGTAAGTCTCTAAACGAGTTGTGTGCATAATTTTCAAGAGTTATCCTTTAGGGAACAACATATATGGTTCATAAGACCAAGCATACTATGGTAATAATTCTGATTTTCAATCTCACTCTTACAATAGCTTCCAACCATTTGTGGGATACAATCAAAACCAATCTTTTGGTTATGATGGCTATTCTACAAGACCTTGTGATTATTTTCATACATCGCAGCAACCTTTTGGTGGTTATGTAAGTGGACAATCACAAGGATGGGGGGATAGTTATACTTCTCATACGTTCCAATCTAGTTTCATGCAGATGTTTGAGGAATTCAATGATTTGCGACGTACATGGAACCAGATTAACTCAACTCCCAATGTGTCGAGTTTTGTACCAAGTGAAACCTATGATAGGGTATTTAGACCTGTTCCGGATCGTACTTATGATCCTTCACCTATTCAAAGGGAAGATACATGGTCTAGAGAACCTATTGTGAATAGTAGCGGAAAACGTGTTAACATAAAGAAACTCTTTAGACAATATGAGCAGTTGGAAGAATAGGGAGCAACGGAAGAGACTCTTCAAGCAATTTCTAGGGCCATACATATGGAGGTTAACCACCGTGTTGATAATGGAGAAGAGCCCCAAGAAGAAGATTCCGAGGATATTGAACCTTTGGAGAATATTGATAATGATGGTGCTACTATCTCAACTCATGATTATAATGATCATTCTCCTATTCAAAAGGAAAAAGTTGAGTCTAGAGACATTACAATTATTTATGGTAAGACTTATGTTGTGTATGAGAGCGATGATGATTATGACTTCTTTGTGCACCGTAACCCAAATTCAGAGATAATCGATACTTTGAATGAGAAGTCAACTTGTGAAGAACATAAGGATTATGAAAATTTGCTTATGGAAGATTCTGATTTCTTTTCCGATGAGGAGGACTTGGTTATAGAAAAAACCAATGAATGTCTTAACAAGAGTTCGAGTGAAAATGATGATACTTATGATGTGAGAAGGGAAGTGTCCAGCAGTGCCGAGGATCCCGTAATACAAGAGGTTTTGCAAGGTTTGTCTAACCCTTTATATGAATCTCTATCAAATGATGATCCTCCCAAACTTGAAGTAGTTTCTCATAGAGTTGTTAACCCGATTTTTAGGAAAATACCTCATTTGGGGCTGGAATTATGTGCTTCTAAAGTTCTTTCCGAATTTTTGCTTCCAAATATCCACCATATGTGTTTGAGTCTAACACCATGCAGGTTTTCCAAGAGGAACGAATAGAAGTACCTTCCACTTATGTTTTGTATACACTTCCTAGTGTAGAAAAGAGTAAGTATGGGGTGACTCTCATGGGATGATAATATCACTTTTCCCACCATTTGCTAACATTCTTGTGAAGCTTTTGCTATATATGCAGATTGTTTTGTGGGTGGATCCTCAAATTTTCAGATTGTTGATATATGGGGAGTCTATTTTGAATGTTTCTCGTATGCGTCAATCAGGTGAACAATTCCAATTCTTACTTCCTTGTCTTTTTCAAGTATTCCTCTTATTCTTTTTGCAACGGTTTGAAACATTGAGGACAATGTTTGATTTAAGTATGGGGGTAGGGTATAATATGAACAAAAAAATTGACGTATACAAAACTCCAACTTTTAGAGATTTTTGAACAATTTAGAATAAACACTAGCCTTTCTAAGTAGATGGCATTTTTTCTTGACGATGAGGTATATATTGGCTGAGTTGGGATTAGATGCCAACTAAATAGCTTGTTTAGTGTTTATCCTTTATTATTCAGAAATAGCTATGAGTTGGAGTATCAGTTTATGTAATTTGTATATAATTTGTAGAGTTTGATGCCTTTAGTTAGAAAAAAAATAGAAATAAAATAAATTGCATGATAAACTTCAAAATCTGGAAACTTGTGCCTTTAGGATGACACTACCAATATAAGTGGATGGAACCATCTTGGTTGCAGGAGTTGAGGAACCCACTAACTAAAAGGGCAGAGCTCGGGTGTTAGAAATAACACGATAGTTGTTACCATATCTCGGAATGTCACCATATCACCTTCTATTTTTATTTTTGCAAACTTTTTGTTTCTCTAAGTGATTTGGTGGGTCATCGAATTGTTATTACTGCTAGGATGAAATAAAGTGATTAAGTTATTAAAAAAAAAAAAAAACCAGACCAGACCAGACCAATTAGACCAACCGTAGTATATAAAAAAAATGGAATATGAAGAAAAAAAATGACACTTGGATAGCAATATATGTGTGTTCTCCCTGTCTCCGTCGCCTAAACAAGCGTGGAATGCAGGATCCATGGGAATTACCATGTAATCTACTGACAAGAAGCATGTGCTTGGATCCAAAAGATCTAATCATGTTGTCAATTCTAAAAAAAAAAAAGAAAAAAAAAAGAAAAAAAAGTGAAAAAAGAAAAAGAAAAAGAAAAAGAAAGTTATTATTATTATTATTATTATTATTATTCAATTAATAAATCGACCACTGGTTCCCTTGTATATGCCAGCTGAGTTGATCTAGAATTAAGATTGTCGACCGCTGGTTCCCTTGTATATGCCAGTTGTGTTGATATTAGATTTCAGACCAGTATCTCAATCCATTAGGTCATAGGTTCATCTTGGCGGTGACCTTCAGACAGATATGGGAAACACCGTTCACTTTAGTTAACATTCGCAAACATCTATCTCTATACCCATCTTCTTAATCTATTCATGTGTGATTGTGGTTAGTTAGATTCCGAGTATTGTGGTTTGTTCGACTTTCTGAGTAGAGCTTTATTTACTTATATATTAATTGGGATTTGCATCAGGGTACCTCCTCCTGTAATCATTTTGGATTCGTTCATAGATTCTTCACAGATAGTTGGAATTTGGAGTAAAAGGTTTTGTAGGTACACCTCTTGTAAACCTTCACGAGACTATAACTCGTCCACTAGGGACACCTAGGGGTTTAAAGGCTTGTTATACGTGCTAAGTGTGACCGTAGCCTCGACGAAACAGAGTTGTTGTATTTTTGTTTTGTTTTGTTTGCTCGAGGAATAGCAAAGACCAAGTGTTGGAAATAGCTATATGTAATCACAATAATGGCTATTCCAAACCATAGTTATCCTTCTTAAAACACAAGAATAAATTCTCATAAGAAGTTTCCCCGAACTCCTTGTCGTCAACAACCATAAGAACATAAGGTTCATGAAGAAAGGAGTTAATTCCAACAAACCTTTTAGACTGATGCCGAACCAGGGCCTTCTGAATTTCTAGAGTTCTAAACACAATAGCCTTTACTTCCTGAATCTCCTTTCTTATTTCCTTCAACTCTTCAAGAACCCCAGAGAACTTTTGTTGATTAGACGGAACAGCTCTTGGTTTTCTCACATTCCTACTTTTCTTTTTAAAGTTGAAGGTACAAGAGATTTGTCTTTTTCCTTCATGATTGATGGCTAAACAATCATATTAACAACTTTTCCATCAGAAGACATAATGCTTGGATTCTCCATATCAGTATGAGATTGTGAGAGGAATTCACAAATCAGACTCAATATGCAGTCTTGTGATAAAAAGAGTTTTTATAGAGAAGGAAAAAAGGAATGTAGGGTTACGGAACCTTTATACCAAAGGATTCACGTACGCACAACTCTCATCCCTAAAAAAGGCAGAATTGTCGATTTTAACCCTCTTTTATTGATCAAACAGGGAAATCCTTTTCAATATCAATTAGATATGCGGAAGAATTCCAAAACGGCAAAAAGAAAAGAATTTTTTTTTTTATCTTTTTCCTAAAGCCACTCTTGTCTCTTTTTGAACCAGGAACATGAGACAAGATACACAACCAACACAATTAAGTTGTGCTGGGGTGAACAATAATCTGTCCACCATAACTTTCTTTAATGGAATTCTTAGAACCCTGTTTCACAAACTGTTTAGACCGTATTTTTTCTTCTAGTGGGCTAGACATTTCTTTGGAAATCAACTTCTTTGGAGAGGAGATAAGAGAACATACTTCAGTCAACTTCTAAACAAATTTGAGCTTGTTTGCTAATCGATTTGCTCTCCGTTGTAGTTTATTGACATATCTTATCTTTTGTATGTACTTGAAACACTTGGAGAGTTCATGACCCTTGAGAGTACAATAAGAACATGTCAATAGAGAGGATGATTTATACGCCATGGATGTGGAAGCTGCTAGACACACGGTAGAATCTGAAACATTAGAAGAAGAATTTCCAGTAGACAAGGAGAAATCCATTTTATCCTCCAAAGTGGTTGAAGTTTCTCCTGGAAGAATATCGAGGTTGATGTACGTATTGCTACAATTATCAAAATCAATATTTTCACAGAAGAGTGCAACACTTGATTTTTCGTCTCCATTAGAATCATAGTGATTAGAAATTTCATCAAGAGTTACAGCAAGACATTTGTTTCCAGTGTACTTTTTGTGATTTGGATACTCATTTGCAAAATGACCAAAGCCTTTACACTCGAAGTACTGTGGCATATCCTCGTCATCAGTATCATCGGTATCCCTATTTTTAGGAGGAACACGATTATGAGGTTTAACTGATGACTTAGGTTTGTCTCTGGTGAACCATTTACTTCTCTTCAAAAGAATATCTCTAAACTATCTTTTGATCAACGAGACTGACTGGTCAAGATCTTCATCTGATGAATCAGTCTCATTAGGATCATCTTCAGAGATACCAACACTCTTACTTTTATCAAGTAATTTAGTATTCTTTTATACCTTGAAAGCAATATCCTTTCCATATTTGGATGTATGCTCATGATCAAATATCTTTAACTTCCCAACAAAGGTGTTTCTGGAAAGAATGTTAAGGTTATTTCCTTCAACGATGGCATGCTTCTTAGAATCGTATTTGGCTGGCAACGATCTGAGAATTTTTATCACAATGTCCTTTTCAGGAATAGTCTTACCTATTAGAGCACTGCTCGGTCGAACTCGCAAGCGTTGCTATCTCAATCTTGTTGTCAAGTTTAGTTGCAAAAACTATAAGTCTTGATTTCTAGTCTACTTATAGCTAAGTCTCGGACTAGGATAGAAAGTGTAGTTGAGTTCTAGACTCCACGACGTTCATCATACAAAGACGAAGAACTACTCAAGGAACTGGTGGAACTTCATCGACTAAAAGGTATGTGGAGACTTGAACTTATCTATCACTCAAAAAGTCTATCTACTCTATCTCCTATCTCGAGACAAAGTCGTATTACTATATAGACTTCGATTATACACATTTGATATTTCAAGTCGAGTTTATCTCGCTCTCGAAATATGTGTTGGTAAGCTTTCGCTTTGGCCAAATTCATCTTTACTCGTGACGAAAGTCATGTTGATTATTTCAATATCTTGAAAATTGCTTTGATGAAAAATAGTGTGTGAATAACCTCTATTTAACATCCTCTAAGAATGTTTCAATGATTGAAATAAAGAGTTTAGAATATGTAACCATCTTTGGATATAAGAATATATAATGTGTTCGCACATTAGTGTATAAGTCCAAAACCGGGAACCAAATGTATGCATACTTGTGTGTATACAAAATGGTTGATGGAGACTGGGTAAGTATGCGTACCCGTACGCATACTGGCGGAAGTTCACGTCCTTGAATTTCTGCTGAGTTCGGATTTCAAAACCAACTCAATCTGGTTACCTAAGTACGCGTACGCATACTGGCGGAAAGTTCACGTCCGTGAATTTCTGCTGAGTTTGAAAACCAAATCAAACTCAAAAACAATTACTTAAGTACGCATACCCATATGCATACTTAAGTGTGTTACTAAAATTGGTTTATTTGTGAACTTAAATTTATATAAACTAAGGAATGCATATTTGCAACCGTGGATATAAAGTTCATGAATCGATTTGAGTGAATCAAAACCAATTTTTGCTTCGATTGTGTCTTGTATACTTCTATGAGATCTAAGCAATTGAACAACTCTTGAACTAGTTCATTTGAGTCATTTGAACTAATTATGGTGAAGATGAATAAGGTTGATATGAAAGTGCTCATATGGCTAACCATTTGGTTAACTACTGTTGAACCAACGACTTGTACACGTTTAGGTACGGTTACACAAACCTAAATGACGTATAGTTCATTTGTGTATAACAAGCTAAGTTCGATCTAACGGTTAAAAGATATTAGCTTTAATCTAATCAGGTTTTCATCTAACGGTGAATATTGAATGCTTTGTTACCAAGGTAACTTAGATTGCAAACCCTGATTTTGAGACTATATAAAGGAGAACTCTAGCAACTGGGAAAGGTAATCCCTACACCTCCTGTGTGATACTAGTTGTATAAGCTAGATTCGATTCTCCTTTAACCTTAGGTTTCTACTGAGACCCTATAGGTTAACGACTTGAAGACTTCATTGGGATTGTGAAGCCAGACCCAACTATTTTCTTTGTAGTTGCGTGATCCGATCTTTCCCGATTCTATCGTATTGAGTACAATTGAAATAATTGACTCGAGATTAATTTCTCCGATAGGCAAGATAAAAGTAATCACAAACATCTTCGTCTCATCGTTTGTGATTCTACAATATCTGGTTTCGCCATCATACGATTTAGATTATTGTGAGGTGATTGATAATTCTAGGCTGTTCTTTGGGAATATAAGTCCGGGTTATCGATTGATTCCTGTTCACCTTGATTTATCAAAAGGCGGAACAAAACTTGTAGGTATTTCTGTGGGAGACAGATTTATCTATTCTTGTAGACTTTTCTGTGTGAGACAGATTTGTTTATTTAAGTCTTCGACTTTGGGTCGTAGCAACTCTTAGTTGTGGGTGAGATCATCTAAGGGAATCAAGTGCGTAGTATCCTGCTGGGATCAGAGACGTAAGGAGCGCAACTGTACCTTGGATCAGTGTGAGATTGATTGGGGTTCAACTACAGTCCAGACCGAAGTTAGTTTGTAGTAGGCTAGTGTCTGTAGAGGCTTAATATAGTGTGTGTTCAGTCTGGACTAGGTCCCGGGGTTTTTTGCTGCATTTGCGGTTTCCCCGTTAACAAAATTTATGGTGTCTTTGTTATTTCTTTTCCGCATTATATTTTGTTATATAATTGAAATATCACAGGTTGTGCGTTGAATCAATCAATTGGGAAATCCGACCTTTGGTTGTTGATTGAAATTGATTGATACTTGAACATTGGTCTTTGGTACCGTTCAAGTTAATTTCTCTTGTATTCAATTAGACTCGCAGATTTCTATTTGCTTGAGTAAGGATTGAATCGAGAAATCTTGATATAACTCTTTAATATACTTTTTATTAAGATTGAGTCTGACTGTCTAGTTGATTCTCTTAAAAGTATATTGGAGTTAGTCCATACAGATTGCTAAGCGAATTATTGGGTGAGGTTGTTGTACCCCCACTTTTTCATTACCCAATGCAAAAGATGCATTAACAATTTCAGACACTTTGTGATTAAACTCATCCAATGAATCCTCATCAGCCATACAAAGGTCAGAACATAGGTTTTGAAGCCTAGCTTCTTTCTCAGAGGAATTTTCTTCGAATACAGTTTCTAAGATATCCCACGCATCTTTAGACTTAGTGCACGTAGTCACATGGTGTTGAAGATCTGGGGTAATTGCATGTATGATAGTATTTAAATCGTCAGAGTTTTGCTTTGCAGCAAGAATCTCGTTAGGTTCATATCTACCAATATCCTTTACAATAGATACACCGTCTACTGTAACCATTGGAGGATCATAACCATTAACAACATAAACCCATGTTTGAAAATCACGCGCTTGAAGAAAGGCACACATAACAATTTTCCACCATGAGTAATTTGAGCCATCGAAGACTGGTGGCACGTTTATAGAGATAGATCCTCTGACCATATAGTCAGATCGCTACAAACACAGACTTATGAGGTCTTAAACGTGTTTGCCTGCTCTGATACCAATTGAAAAACCGGGGGTCTAACAACCACACCCAATATTTCGCTTAGCAATCTGTATGGACAAACTCCAATATAATTCCAAGAGAATCAAGTAGACAGTCAGACTTAATAAATGGAAATATATCCAAGAGTTGTATCTCTGTTTCACAATGTAATCAGCAAATCAAACAGATAGAAATTCGTGAGCCTGATTATTATGTGAAACAACTTGAACGGTACCAAAGACTAATGTTCAAGTGTCAATCAATATAATCAACAACAAAAGGTTGGAGTCTCTAATTGATTGAACTACGCACAACCTGTGATATTTCTATTATATAAAAAAATATAACACGGAAAAGAAATAACACAGACACCGCAAATTTTGTAAACGAGGAAACCGCAAATGCAGAAAACCCCCGGGACCTAGTCCAGATTTGAACACCACACTGTATTAAACCGCTACAGACACTAGCCTACTCCAAGTTAACTTCGAACTGGAATGTAGTTGAGCCCTAATCAATCTCACACTGATCAAGGTACATTTTCGCTCCTTACGTCTATGAATCCCAGCAGGACTCTACGCACTTGATTCCCTTAGCTGATCTCACCCACAACTAAGATTTGCTACGATCCAAAGTTGAAGACTTGATAAACAAATCTGTCTCACACAGAAAAGTCTGTTGTATAGATAAATCTGTTTCCAACAGATAAACCTATGAGTTTTGTTCCGTCTTTTGATAAATCAAGGTGAATAGGAACCAATTGATATACCAGACTTATATTCCCGAAGAACAGCCTAGAAATGTTAATTGTATGGTAGCGAAACAAGATATTGTGGAATCACAATCGATGAGACGAAGTTGTTTGTGATTACTTTTTATCTTGCCTATCGGAGAATAAATCTCGAGCCACTCTTAGAGAAGATAGTACTCAATCACGATAGAAGACGCAAGATCAGATCACGCAACTACAAAGAAAATAGTTGGGTCTGGCTTCACAATCCCAATGAAGTATTTAAGTCGTTAACCTACAGGGTTTCATGAAAAAGCTAAGGTTAAAGAAGAATCGACTCTACTAGTATCACACAGGAGGTGTGGGGATTAGGTTTCCCAGTTGCTAGATTTCTCCTTTATATAGTCTTCAAATCAGGGTTTGCAATCAATGCTACCTTGGTAACAAAGCATTCAATATTCACCGTTAGATAAAAACCTGATTAGACTTAAGCTAATATCATTCAACCGTTAGATCGAACTTAGCTTGTCACACACAAATGAAATGTACCTTCATTTAGATATGAGTAACCGTACCTAAACGTGTACACCTTGTTGGCTCAACAATAGTTAACCAAAGTTAGCCATATGAACACTTTCGTATCAACCTTATTCATCTTAACCATAACTAGTTCAAATGACTCAAATGAAACTAGTTCTACAGTTGTTCGATTGTTCATAATCTCATAGAAATATACAAGACACAATTGAAGCAAAATTGATTTTGATTCACTCGAATAAAGTCATGAACATTATAGCCACGGTTTGCAAAAGATTGCATTCCTTATTATATAAATGTATTAGTTAATGAACAAACCGATTTTAGAACATCATCTACTTAGGTATGCGTACCTAAGTAGCCGGACCAAGTTTGGGTTTCGCCAGTACGCGAACTGGTATGCATACCATCCAAACTCAGCTGAAATTCTCGGACCTGAACCTTACGCCAGTACGCGTACCGGTTTGCATACCAGGTTCCCGGACTTTCTCAAAACCAACAACTACGCATACGGGTATGCATACCATGGTTCCCGGACATGGATTACATATATGCAAGTACACATACTATGCTTAAATCCATTTGTTCTAAACTCTATTTCAATCATTGAAACTTTCTTAGAGGATGACAATAGTTGTTTTCACTAACTATTAGCATCAAAGCGATTTTCAAGTGATTGAAATAATCAATATGAAACATTCCGAGTCTACATCAAATGACTGTATCACACACATCATGTAAGATGTTACCAGGCGATTTTCATATGATCATCTTTTGACTTTCTTCAAGAGTATAAGATGGACTTGGTTAAAGCTAAAGCTTACCAACACATATTTCGAGAAATATATAAGCGAGTTAAACTCAGCTCGAAATATCAAATGTGTATAATTGAAGTCCATATAGGCTATAGCAATACGATTTTTTTCTCAAATAGGAGATAGAGTAGATAGACTTTTGAGTGATAGATGAGTTCAAGTCTCCACATACCTTTTGTTGATGAAGTTCCACAAGCTCCCCTTAATAGTTTTTCGTCTTCAATCGATGAACGTCGTGAAGTCTAATGTTCAACTACACATTCTATCCTAATCCGAGACTTAGCTATAAATAGACTAGAAATCAAGACTTATAGTTTTGGCAACTAAACTTGAAAACAAGCTTGAGATAGCAATGCTTGCGAGTTCGACCGAGCAGTGCTCTAACAATAACCGATTCCAAGAATGTAGATCCATGTAAATATGAATATGGATTTACAGTGAAAAGATGTCAACATACTTTGAACACGTACAATAACTCTTATCATTTATTGTTTAAAGATATTCCTTAGTACTCAAGGAGATCCCGCGCCGAAATAAATTAAGAATCTTTTAATTAAGGTTTTTGGTTTTATATGCTTTAATTACCAGCAATTAAATGCATATCTCTAGAGAATAAAAATTAGTAATGTACATTTACTAATTGGAGATTTTCTATTGAGAGATTTCGGAAATTTTGGACAAGAATTTATTGGAATTAGGAAAACTGAATTTTGTTATTCCTTGCATATCTTGAGAATATTTTCGGTTTTGGAAATTCCTTGGTGCCCAAACATCCTTGGTCTATAAATACCTAAGTTTGCATTTCTAGCAAACTATCCTAAGAGCCAGGCAAACTTCATTCTTGTTGTTTTTAGTGGAGCCGTCTATTTGGAGAGGAAAGTATCCTAATTAGGTGAAATCTCTTACGACCGCTCGTTTAAAGAATTCTGTGGGATCAAGAAGCTCTACAAGTACCGTTGGTGGGAAACTAGATAATTGCAGTGTTATTAGTTTTCGATTGATTTGATTGACTAACAGTTGTTGAAACTTTGATTGCACCTAGTTTGTGTATTCTTGAGAATATTCTCTTCTGATTTAAGATTCACTCAAACTAGATCGAAGTATCGACGGGATCTTTAGAACTGTTTGTGAATCTAAAGACATCTTGTGATAATTTATTTTTAACAGACTCCGTTCTGTGTGTGATTGATCACAAGAGATTCAAGTGGTGTTGTGCATGTGTTTATTAAAGATTAAAGAAGATTTTAAGACGAAGAAGATTTCTTATTTGGTTCTCATATCTTTGGGTGTGCACAAACCTTGATCGGCTTGGATCCAACTAGAATCAGATTTATTCGATTGATTAGTTGCGTGAGATCGGCATCACTTTATAGTTTCTTGTTGGAATCTATATTGATTGATTGCGAATCTAAACTTGACTACTTTGGTAGTTATTGGATAGATTGATCTAACCAGGCAAAGGAGTTTATTGGATTAAACGGAAGAGCCTTTGCTTATGACTTGAGATATCTTTATCTTGAAAGAATCAAAAGAGTTGTTACCAAACAGATTTTTTGTTCCTTTACTGTTTAGAATACAATCCAAAGGAATTGTTCCAGTGCGTGCACTCATCGAAGTCGGAAGCGCAGGGATACTGAGGAAACTAAGTGAACTAAGGGTAGTTGCTTGGTCTCAACTATACGAAGTTGGTGTAGATCTGGTATATCGTCTTAATTCTTAGAGTATTCAATTATGGAATAGGTCCCGGGGGTTTTCTGCATTTGCAGTTTTCCTCGTTAACAAAATCTTGTTGTGTGATTTACTTTTATTTCCCGAAATTATATTTGTTTATATAATTTAAAGTAAATTACACAAACGTTAACTCCAACATACTTGATAGTGATCCTATAGAGTTTGGTTAAGTCCAAAACTATTATCAAGTATCACACTTTGGTAGTGGTATTGTCTCGATCTCGTATCCATAGACAATCACACAAAGTGTGAATACCGATTTTTTGCATTGTCTCGACTTTGTCCATAGACGATCACTTTTGGTAAGAGGACTTATAGGTGGATAAATAAAAGATTGTGGTGTATTTGGGTACCCTCGTCTTTTCAATTGGTATCAGAGCAGGCAAACACGAAAAGATCTAACAATTTTTGTTTGGTGCGATCCAACCTATAAGAATTGAATCTAATGACTGATTTAGTTAACGTAGAGAAAGAAGATGACATACTTCAGAATGGAAATTTGTATTCAAATCCTGATAAACATCTCAACACTGTTAGTTCACTGGTTGAACACAACCCAAAATATTAACCATGATGTGTTAATAAGAAAACAAACACCTGTGACGCACAAGTCAGATTCAGACGACGGTGATGAGATTAAATTTTTCATAAAGCTTGCTGAAAATGTAATCTAAAAGATAATGTATATTATCCATCTGTCAAGAGGATTGTCAAAGATTCTTTGATAAAAACCAGGTCTCATGAAGAAGCTGTGTCTCAAGAAAATCTTGAAATTCATGAACCTCCTGACATGATGATAATCACATCTAGTCTATGCCAAGATGAAAATATAGTTTCATTTTCTCTTGAAACTGAATCTGAAAAATCTGACAATGATCCTAAAGTCAGAAAAGATTTATTAGTTAAGACAAGGATATGTGATTCTGTCTCTCAGAATCTCTTAACTAATAAACAACATCTGGATTCTAATAGTCTAACCACTTGCAAGAATCAAAAGAGATGTGTTTCAAAGAATAATCTTGTGACTAATATCCGGTCAAGAAAAACTGTCATTTACTGTGACAAGGATTATCTCTCTGAAAGTGACAAAGATCAGCTTAAATGCACATAAACAAATGATTTCAGATCATGCTGTTTTGTTGATGATCTTTTGTCCAAGTCAGAATCAAGGAAACAATCTCATCAAAAGATGTTGTCATATTCCAAGGGATATATGGGTCAATATAAGAGTTCTCCTCAACTCACGACTCATAAGGTTTCTAGTCACACTTACAATCATGTTCGTACTCGAATAGATTTATCTGTTGAGTTAGGTAATTCAGGATGTGACTCGCATATTTGTGATACTTATTCTTGGAATTGTTCCAGAAAAGAAGATGTCCAAGAACATAAAGATAGATTTTGTTTCCCTGGGCCACTGAGAGCTCAATTCAATAACTAAGCTTGTTGATCTGAACTTCTTAGAATTTTGTGCTCAGTATTAATAAATGGGAAGTTCTTAAAAGAGCACTAGGGAACATATGAAAAGTATACAAAAATTTATACTAGATCTATTTGTTTCATGAACCACTTGAGTATTTTTTTTGCTAAATTTGGAATCCTTTTTCTATTTAGAAGAATACTTTCGATCTGAGGAAAGTTCATGATAAAATTGTACAAGATATATTTGGACTCTCTTGACAATAATATTTTGGGAAAATCCTTCCTGATTTTATTTCCGAATTTGTATATTTTTACGACTATTTTAATCAAATAAAAATACATTGCTAGGTGTTTTAAAACTTGGAAACCAAGTTTTATTTGATATATAAAACATCTTGAGAACAGATTCCTTCCTCCACGATTTTTCTGCGGTTCAAGATGGGTGAAAATACTATTGATATTGATTCTCAATTACAGATGCTTGAAACTTGTCTTCCTGCTGAGATTAAGTGCTACTTCTCAAAGGAACATAAGGAGAATCAAATATCTTTGGAGTTAATACTTTTCCTAATGCGAGATTTTGAAATTGCTCGTGAACAATTGGAAGCATCTGAAAAGAATAATGGCTCGAGTCAAATCTTTTGAAGTTGATTGTGGAGGTGAATCTTTTGAAAAGGAGAATCAATCATCTAAAAGAAAAGAGAAGACTCAAGAACTTGAACACTGAAGAATCCTCAGTGGATAATGAGAGCGCTTCTAGGGATTAAGTTATATGCCGTAATACTTGATCCAGGAAAATAGACATCAATCTTTTGATTTGAGTCAATTATTGTATAAGGTCTATTTTGAATAAAACTATCATATTTATGAACAAAATTATGTTTTTATAATTTTTCTTGTGATAGTTACCGATTACACAGCCTATGAAATAATGCTTATATTTTTTCTATGTGTATTCGGTTTATGGGATGTCTGATTTCGGTTTTCATAACCTTAATATTCAATCTCATATGATGTAACCCTTATGGTTTATGTGGCTTTTTGATTTAGCGGGATTAAGTTCTAGCCCATGTTGGTAGGCTTTATCAAAGGATCATAAGGTATTCCGATTGAAACTCATATGTGAAAAGTCACAATATGTTGAATCAATTTATGTTTGCATGAGTTGTGTTTAGCATAACATATGTGTTTTGGGTTTTTCAACTTTTGCTATTGGCACGCATTAGTTAAAACCATTTCAACCTTTCTCTGGTAAAGGTTGCTTTTGTTGTTGTTCTTTTGTTCTTGCGAGAGGATGACAACATACTGGAGAGTTCTTACTTGAACTTACGCTTAATGATATATCTTTCTGGGGAGAAGAGGCTGCGGAATCTGAGGTAACGAATTTGTTAGTTAAACGTTTTTATGTTTAAGAAAAACCTGTTTATATTGCATATATTTTGCTTTTGCTTAACAAAATTTCGGTACAATTGATATGTTCCATTATTGTGTATGGATGTGTGTGTGAGTATGATTCAATTGTTTCCGGTTAAAAAAAACTGTGTCAATTTATTTGGCTTATTGTTTGGTATCTTCTTTATTGTTGGGTATCAAGTGTTTTTGCTTAATGAAATTCGGTGCAATTGCGGTGCCATAATGTCTATGTTTGTTTCAACTGCTTCCGGTTAAGAAAATAATTGTGCAAGTCAATTTATTTTGGTTTGTATGTATTGTTTATGGATTAACGAAATACGGGATCATTTGTTTAGTCCAATTTGATTCCGGATAATAGAAACTAAGTTAATTCTAATCTTAGTTAGGCTTATCAAATTGGAGGATTCGGTTATTCAAGTCTAATCGAATGCCTTGACAAGAAAAACTAGTTAACTTACCTAGTATTTGTATTGTCTAAAGAGAAAGGTCTAAGTTATTGTCTGAATAATTAGAGTCTGATGAGAAAAATAAAGTTAATTCTGATCTTTATTTTGGTCTTATCGAAATAAGCGATTGTATGTTTGCAATCGGTTTAATAAGGGAATTAAGTTTCTTAGTCGATTTGTTAAACTATTATGGAAAATTGCTTTGGGCAATTGTTTACTTGATAACATATTAAAACTAAATTACTTGTAGTTTCGGTTTTAATATTGGTTATCTAAAGTGGTATGTGAAACCTTCGTGCTTAACTCTTATAGGTTGTTTACAAGTCTTTTAGATTTGTAAGATCCTTTCGGTTTGTCCTTTATTTGCTCGAACCTTTGTCATTTTGTAACAAAAAGGGGGAGAAATATATGGAGTAAACAAGTGATTTGCAATCACTATTGAAAGGACAATTGTGCTTAAACGTCATATCTAACAAAAGAGTAAAGCATTGACTAAGGGGGAGAAACATATCATATTGTTGTGTAGTAATTCTGACTACAAAGGGGAATAACAAAGATGTTCGGATTGAATATCTACCTAGCTTGCCTTTAATGGGAGTATAAGCTTTGTTATTCAAATGTCAACAACGGCATTTATTGATTGAATATATGCAGGTTATTGTGTTGTTGAAACTCAAGCGTATGTAAAATGAATTCTTGTAATTTGTTTATCCATATGTAATAAGAGTTTTGTCACTAAAATTGACAAAGGAGGAGATTGTTAGAGCATAGCTCGGTTGAACCCACCAAGCGTTGGTATGTCAAGTTTGGTTGTCATATTTTAGTGTGTCAAAACTCATCTAAAGTCGTTTGATTGTATACTAGAGTCAAGTTCGTTTAGGTTAAACTAGAAAGTCTAGGAATGTTGAGACATACAAGTATTACTCCGAAGACCTGAAGAATGTGAAGAAGAAGCGAACTACAATGACAACATCATCCTTCCTCTTGAGGTTAGTAATATTGATTTGAACCGTTTCATTTCTAACGTATCTTTCAAGTCGTGCTATATTGAAAACATAACTGCGAAGCTGTATGTACTGTACATATTGTATAATACTCTAGTGATGTGACATAGTCATATTTGTATGATCATAGTATTAGGGAATTAGACTACGAAGTATAACGCTTATGTTTTGAACTTTGTATATATGACATCGACATAATCTTGTATATACTATTATGATTATGTGAACTAGTATAGCAGGCACGCGCGATGCGCCTGCTGTTCCTTTCGTTCCGTAATTTTGTTTTTTCGTGTAGTAGTCAGCGGTCAAAGTCAATATTCGGTCAATGGTCAAAATCAACGATCAACGCCAAGTGGTGAAAACTCATTTCAAGCTATTTTGCAAAAAGTAATTACAACTAAACTCGAATTTTGCATTTAATAATTTTTCAATCATAAATATCCTTTCACATCAAGAATGTGCAGTTTTCTAAGACGTCTTTTACGGATTCTTTCTAATTCAGTTTCGCCCTTTTTGCCTTGTCCAAAATACGTCGTTCCCGCAATCGAAATTCTCTTTGTTCTGGATTGATTTCATAGCGGCATTTCCTGCTTCTTTTATCTTTAGTAGCTGCCAATTCCTCGTGGCTCTTTCAATCATAGTACCTGCCAATTGTTAAAAATGAGCTTCATATATTTTTTCTTAATTATAATATCCAGTTTTAAAGGTACTTATTTTTTGTATTCTAAACTTCTCTAGTGTTACCTTTTTGTACAACAAATGTTTTATCGAGCATTATCTATATTAATTGATAAAAAATGAGCTCTCCATTTAAAGGTCCTCTCTTTTGTATTCTAAACTTCTCTGGTGTAATTTGTGTACACCAAATGGTTTTAACTTGCAGTATTTAGTCTACAGTTTGTTCCTCTCAACTAATTGAGCCTCCACAAAACAGGAGTTTGTTCATGGTACAAAAAAGAAGAAGAAAAAGGGGCCAATTTATTTTACTAAATATATATTTCCTCAGTAGAGACAACTCATATTGTTGTGCAAGGCCGTTCTATGGTTTTGGTCCACTATAGTCTTTTTCTGTTTGTTTGTTTGTTTTTATTAACAGTCTACATGATAACTTTTTTTCTTTTTTTAATAAGTCCACTGTGGAAGAGTGATAGAAGGTGATTGAATAAATTACCTCCGAGCAGCGGTAGTTTCTGTAAAAAGGCCAAACACTATTCCTCGGTTCTAAGTCAAGTCACGGGCCAAAGACTATCAATAACAACAAATGAGAGTGACTGTAGTGCTAGTTTCTGTACAAAGTTGAACTAAAACAGAAGCTCAAACTTTCTTGCACATTTATTTAGATAGATAACATACACAAACATAACACTCATTGCAGTGTTCAACCTTCCACTTGTTCCTCTCAACAAATCTATCCCCAGCAATAACATTAACATTTGTTCTGTCCCTCTATAATACTATGTTGGTTGTAGGTTAGGCAGACAGTTGGCTTGTAGAAAGATGTCTAATTTTTTAATCAGTAAAGATGTATCTAACTCAAATGTACAGCGATTAAGATACTCAAATGTGCAGAGATTATATGCATTGATCACTTACTTGTTGTACTGGTTTCCGCTCCATGGTCTTGTGGTCGAACCGGAGCGGTGATAGGGAGTTGTTCCCTTGTTTCTGTTGTGTTTCAACATTCATTTCTTGTTTTCCGGCTGCGATAAGCATTATGCCGTTTTTCAAGAAGTGCTTCCTTTTCGACCTCGGTCATTGAGTCTCGTATTACTGTATAGTGAACACGCGCCGCTCTAAGTGAGCATCTCTTTGTTGTTGCTCGATTATTCTTGGACTACGACGCAGATGAAACCCCGAAAGAGCATCTCTTTGTTGTTGGTCAATAATTCTTGGACTTCGACGCGGATGAAAACCTGGAACTTTACCTTGCAGTGAATCCATCTACAAATAAGCACAGAATTGATGACTCAAGTTTCTACTGAATTTATTAAAGAGAATATGTCAAGTTTGTGTAACTCAAAAACTGATGACTCAAACAAAATGTCCGTTAGAAACTCGATGACTCAATCTTAGCAACTAACTAAACTGATGATCAATTTTTCTATAGGAACTGGAGGACTCATTCAAAGTGGTTTAGTTAAAGTGGCCTGCAGTGCATGCTACTAAATAAAATGTAAGTAAAACTGGTGCAAGAAACAATATTAGCAGCAGCATTTCCTGTTCAGCGTCTAAAATAGACAAACATCAACTTATCCCTTTGAGTGACTAATTAATTAGCTCTTTCTTAAATGGCCAAAAGTTGTGATTTCACGACATTTATCTTTTGCTAATCTCCAAAAAGAGAAATCTTCGAATGACTATAACTTGAAAGCAAAATTAGGAGGGAAATGGCATTAATTGAAAGGGTTGAGAGCATGCATCCTAATAGGCTAGGACCAAATCACCCATACAAATAAGCAAAAATGAATGCAGCTTTAGTGCAGAAACTAAAATGGAGCAGTGAATCCATCTACAAATAAACCCAAAAGTGAGTTAAAACTCTTCATAACAGTTAACAGAAAATTTTGAATGAAAAATTAGTGCAAAAACTAAAATGGTTTTTGTCAAGCATTTACACAAACAGAGGCGTTCAGAAACTTAATCTCACAACAGAAACCTTAGATTATCACCGAGTACCCAAATCGAAAGCCTAATGAAATCAAAAGAACAGAACGAATCCTAATCAAAGAAATTAGGATAATGCCCTAATTTTTTTTCCCTAAACCCATTCTCAACATCGATACTTTCTCACTGATCAAAAAAAAACTTCCCAGAGAAACCACAAAAAAATGGGTACTCAAATAAAAAGGTGGTTGACATTTTTACAAACAATTGAAGCTCACAAACTCTTTGTGAGCAACACAATCGTAAAACTTCATACTTAATCTGATTAGGGAATCACATATTGAACTGATAATAAGTTAAGGAATAAAACCTGAAACCAAATTACTAACCAAATGTGTCATCTTCAGCAGTTAACAATCAGAATTTTGAATCCCTTTGAAGTGGAGAGAAAAGCTTCAAAAACCCTAACTGATGTCATGGAAAGAAAAGCTTTGGAAACCCTAACTCCAGATTGCGATTTCCAACTTTTTTCTGTAATGGAAAACCAAATGTATGGAGATTTTTCGATGAGCTCTTCGAATGCCCTTAAGATATTGTCCGTCGGAGAGAGTAATCAATAATTCAGGAGAGGAGAAAATAAAATGGAAAAAATGTTGTCAACCCGGATTCGAACCACGCGCCTTTGATTGGCCTATTACATATTCACCCTTGTACTCTTTGATTGAAGCAACTTAGATCATTTTTTCTTTCTCTTGTTTTCCATTTCTTGTACCAAAAAAAAAAAGAAATTTTTTTCCGTAGTTTGTCATTTTAATTTAATTTTCAGATTTTATATTTTAAGGTTATATTGGTAATTAAAAAAGAGCTTCACCAAACAATTGGGTCTTTTTTTTATATTAGTAATATTAAGGACACATGTGCGATGCATATGCTTGAATTTTACTCATTCAATAATACCAAATTTGAAAGTCATGAATTTTTTTTCCTAAAACAAAAATTTACTATTCTTATTTGTACTCGTTACATAGATAATTGAAAGAGCTTTTCAAATATATAAAATTTACAAAAAATCGGTGTATATTTTGAAAGATATTAAGTTTTTAAAAAAATTGATATATTTTTAAAACAATGGTATTTATGTAAATATGTAAAAAATAGGGACAACTAAGTAATTTAAGGGGTCTCCTACCAAAAAGAGCTCTTTTCTTTATATTAGTATAAGATAAGATGGGTTATGGTGAAGATTTCATCATAAGAAACAATGTTTTACATTTGTTTAAAAAGAAGTACATTCATGAACTTGTTTTATGAATCGAAAGGGAAATCATTAGGCTTATTGGTACGGCTATTCATTGCAAATCTTTGGATTACCAATATGTGTGAGATGGTAGAACCGATTGTAACTTTGTTATGTATCTTGGTATAACTAATCACAATGCCTGACTTATGATTTGGTATGACTAGTTTTTATTAATTGGTGTAACCGATCCTAAGTAATCACCATGAGATGGTATGATCGATATGTGTAATTGGTGTAACCGATCCTAGTAATTGGTGTGACCGATGATAGAGTGTTGTGTAATCGATCCTTGTAATTGGTAACCGGTCCTGGTAATTGGTGTAACCGATCCTGGTATTTGGCGTAACCGATCCTGGTAACTGGTGTGATCGATCACAAGCAATACCATGAGTATATGGTAACCGGTCCTGGTAATTGATGTAACCGATCCTGGTAACTGATGTAACCGGTCCTGGTAACTTGTGTGACCGATCACAATCCATATTGAGGTATAACCGATCCTAGTGATTGGTAGAACCGATTGAATCCATGTATGTGATTTGATATTTGATCAATCACATAGTGATCTTGGAATACAGGTGAACCAATTCTAAACTTGTTTGGAAGTGTGCTATAACCGATTCCAAGAATGTAGATCCATGTAAATATGAATATGGATTTACAGTGAAAAGATGTCAACATACTTTGAACACGTACATTAACTCTTATCATTTATTGTTTAAAGATATTTCTTAGTACTCAAGGAGATCATGCGCCGAAATAAATTAAGAATCTTTCAATTAAGGTTTTTTGTTTTATATGCTTTAATTACCAGCAATTAAATGCACATCTCTAGAGAATAAAAATTAGTAATGTGCATTTACTAATTTGAGATTTTCTATAAGGAGATTTCGAAAATTTTGGACAAGCATGTATTGGAATTAGGAAAACCGAATTTTGCTATTCATTGCATATCTTGAGAATATTTTCGGTTTTGGAAATTCCTTGGTGTCCAAACATCCTTGGTCTATAAATACCTAAGTTTGCATTTCTAGCAAACTATCCTAAGAGCCAGACAAACTTCATTCTTGTTGTTTCTGGTGGAGCCGTCTATTCGGAGAGGAAAGTATCCTAATTAGGTGAAATCTCTTACGACCGCTCGTTTAAAGACTTCTGTGGGATCAAAAAGTTCTACGAGTACCGTTGGTGGGAAACTAGATAATTGAAGTGTTATTAGTTTTCGATTGATTTGATTGACTAACGGTTGTTGAAACTTTGATTGCACCTAGTTTGTTTATTCTTGAGAATCTTCTCTTCTGATTTAAGATTCACTAAAACTAGATCGAAGTATCGACGGGATATTTAGAACTGTTTGTAGATCTAAAGACATCTTGTGATAATCCATTGTTAACAGACTCCGTTCTGTGTGTGATTGATCACAAGAGATTCAAGTGGTGTTGTGCAGGTGTATATTGAAGATTAAAGACGAAAAATATTTCTTATTTGGTTCTCATATCTTTGGGTGTGCACAAACCTTGACCGGCTTGTATCCAACTAGAATCGGATTTATTCGATTGATTAGTTGCGTGAGATGGTCATCACTTTATAGTTTCTTGTTGGAATCTATATTGATTGATTGCGAATCTAAACTTGACTACTTTGGTAGTTATTGGATAGGTTGATCTAACCAGGCAAAGGAGTTTATTAGATTAAACGGAAGAGCCTTTGCGTATGACTTGAGATATCTTTATCTTGAAAGAATCGAAAGAGTTGTTACCAAACAGATTTGTTGTTCCTTTACTGTTTGGAATACGATCCAAAGGAATTGTTCCAGTGCATGCACTCATCGAAGTCAGAAGCGCAGGGATACTGAGGAAACTAAGATAACTAGGGGAAGTTGCTTGGTCTCAACTATACGAAGTTGGTGTAGATTTTGTATCGCGGCTTAATTCTGAGACTATTCAATTATGGACTAGGTCCCGGGGTTTTTCTACATTTGCAGTTTTCCTCATCGACAAAATCTTGCTGTGTGATTTACTTTTATTTTCCGCAATTATATTTATTTATATAATTTAAAGTAAATTACACACACATTATGTAAAGACCCTCAAGCTCGTCAACGTTATTTGACTGGTCTAGCGATGATCAAGAAACAATTAGCTGCTAATGACTCGACTAATTAGTTATGAACGTTAATTAATAGAAATTAATCTAACAACGATCTAGATACGAAACTAGTATCATTAGATAGATCTTGAAAAGTTATGCGAAATGGACTACTCGAACGTGTCATTCAGATACCTGACGAAGAAGAAATCATCAGATTAATGGAGGGTAAATGAGTAACTTCGGATCTTATCCTTGTGGATGCCCTTATCTAATGCTTTGGGTGTCCTAGTAATTCTCGTTGGTCTTATCTTCACTCGGTCGAGAAGATAAGTCTTCTTTCTTTTCTATTTCTTTCTTATTCTCTTTTCTTTTCTTTCTTTCTTCTTCTTCTTCTTTTCTCTGGCGATTCAGAGAGGAAATCTCTGTTGAGAAAATATTTCAGAAAATTAGTGAAAACAATCAGTCGAGTGTGATGTTAATGAGTTCATGGTTTGGGTTTGGTTAGAATCCTCGATTGAGTTGAAGAAAAGGTGAACTGAATTAGGGTTCTTGGGTTGATTTGGGAAATTATGTAGATTTGAATAATCTGATGGTTGTTATGAGTTGCTAATAGATGTTGAAGGATGGGGTGGTTATTAATTTGGTGATATGGAGCTGTTTGATGTTTAATTGAAGAGTTAGGGTTTCAAGGGAAAACTCAGGAAATAATTAGAAGAGGAAATAAATGTTTTAGGAAGGGGATTTGAGATGGGTATTGATCGATTGGATGAATTAGGGTTAGAGAAGAAGAGTAATTCTACTTTGATGAAGTTTGGGTTTTGAAGTTGTTTGTGAAGTTAGGACTTAATTCTGTTATTAAGGAAATTATGGAGTTATCTCTGGTGGTCATGAACTGATTGATGTTTGAGCAAATCTGATTTGAGGTAATTTTCTTCTTAATAACTTACTAAAGCTATTAATTCTAGTTAATGAATTCATGAGTTTAGGGATGATGATGAATGTATAATGAAACTGAAGTTTATAGTTTAGAGTTTGTTGAATTTGTAAGTAAGTTGGTAGAACTGGTGGTGATTGTGGAAAAGATGAGGTTGTTTGTGATGTTGGAGATGTTGGAGTTTGCTGTTGAACTGAGTTGCAGGTGGAATGAAATGGTGATGTTGTTGGTGTTGCCTGTGTAGTTGGATTTGAAGGTGGAGGTGTATTATGGTATGTTGTGGATGTAATTGTGATCTCCAGATGGTTTGTGGGTTGTAATCGCAGTCCAGATTACAAGTGGTGGTGCAGGTTATGCTGAGATGGAGTTGCAGGTGTTGTTGGTTTGGTAAGTAAAGGGTCATGGAGTGGTTAAGGGAGCTGAATTGCGAAGTTTATGGGGTAAATGTGAATTGCAGGGTATGAGATTGGTGTCAATGCTGTGAGAGTGTAGTTGAGAATAAGGAAGAGATCATGGTGGAAATGAGATTAGCTGATGTTGATGTTATGGGAGATTTTAGTTCTAACATTGCAGCTGAGCTGTAGAGTTTGGTTTTGGAAGTGATGTTTGATAGAAATGATTGTATTGAATAGAGTTTAGTTGAAGTAGTCTACAAATTGGCTGCAACTGATGGATTGTGTATGTGGGAAGAGTTTGGCTTAGAACTGCAATTGCAGGTAAAGCTTAGATTACAATTGTATATTGAATTATATGATTCTGTTAGAATGGATAGTGTATGCAATGATCAAATGATTAGAATCAGGTTGTTGTACATTAGAGAGATTGTTTTGAACTGGTGTTATAATTATATTTGTATCAATGGCTTGTGCCATTGATTTACCTTAAACCTTTTTGTTCAGTCACATGCCTGATTGAATCTGTTTTACCTGACTTAGTGTATCTGACTGAGTTAGCTCATTGACCAGACCTGACCAGACCAAACATGACTCAGTGAATCTTGACTGAGTTGAATCCTTTGACTATGTTTGATCAGTTGACCGTGGACTTGACCGGACTTTAACCTGGACTTAGACGTTGACTGTTAGTTGACTCCTTCTGATCAAATGTTGACGTTAGTGACCGTTAGTTGACCAGTTAGACTAGGCCTTGGATTATTGGACTAGTTTAGTAGACTTAGGCTTAGTACATGTATTCTTATAATTGATGATTTGGGCCTCTTATGATCCAAATTAGCCTTTGACTTCTTCTACAAAGTTGTAGTTCTTCATGA
>JAJJMB010008958.1:3563113-3580787 GCA_023531105.1 Papaver atlanticum
TCCAAATTAGCCTTTGACTTCTTCTACAAAGTTGTAGTTCTTCATGAGACTTGGCTAATATATTATATAACCAATCTAATTGAATTAGTAAACCTTAGTCATGCTAAAGATAGATTATGAAAAGATGTAGAACAACAAATGGGCTTAGAATCATTAGATAAACTTGTATGATTTTTGTATGAGCCTTTTGGCAAACTCTTAGAGTGCTTATATGATTAATAGTTAGTCTATATTAGTAACGATCGTTTCTAAGGATGAACTAGGGGATCGTGGATCTCGAGGTAGGCGTGGCTTGTCATCAAAATAGGTGGGAATTTACATTTAACTCTTTTGTGATTATTGCTGTTTTCTATTGCAGAAGTTTATGTTTAACAAATTCATGCATTGCCTGATTGTGTATTCCATGCATTGTTTTATTTTAAATTCCGAAAGTACTGTTGATTCTTTTAATCTTTCCATTGCTTGGAAAGGAATTATAATGCCTTGTTTGTCTTTATGAATTGTTTGGGAAATAAGAATTTCCATTTGTATGTTTGGAAAATGAGAATTTCCATATATGGTATATATGATACTGCTCCTTCATTTATATCTACTTACTTTCGAGCTTTTATGCGTAATAGGTGTGTAAGGAATTGGTCGACACTATTATAAACTAATAGGGTGTGTAAGGAATTGGTCGACACTCAATATATACATTGTTTGAAGAAGGAGTTAGTTCCATATGCATTGATTGTTTATCTTTGTGAATTGGTTAACTTTTAGTGTTTGGGGAAAACATGAATTGTTTTCCAAATCATTCCAATGATTACTTGAAAGTTAAATGTTATTTCTACTGGGCACCCCTTTTAGGGATGATGTGCTCACCCATTCCCACTTTCAGTTTCAGAGGCAGATCAGAGTTGCGCAACGAAAGCTTCAAGGGTTGAGTTCGTTAGTTGGTTAACTTCGGATACGTTTATTATATTGTATATTATATTTGTAAACTAAATGACTGTTGTATATGTATCATTTGATAGGAGTTCTTATATATATATATTTTAGAGAGGGGTTACGTTTTGGGTTTAGTTTTGTAGCAGATTTCTTAATTGAATGTTTAAGTATATGATTTAGATCCTTAGTGCCTCTTTATTTAGTTAATCTCTTGGATTAGTCAGCTGCTAGCTTTGGGGGAGCTACACGTTAACTCCGACATACTTGATAGTGATCCTCTAGAGTTTGGTTAAGTCCGAACCTATTATCAAGTATCACACTTTGGTAGTCGTATTGTCTCGATCTCGTATCCATAGACAATCACACAAAGTGTGAATACCGATTTGTTGCATTGTCTTGACTTTGTCCATAGAAGATCACTTTCGGTAAGAGGACTTATAGGTGGATAAATAAAAGATTGTGGTGTATTTGGGTACCCTCGTCTTTTCAACTACTATTATTTTCGGATACAAGACAGTATGCATACGAGTCTTACAAACTGGGAAAACTGTTATAGGTCCGGAATCGTAATACATGTACCTAGTACACGTACCGGAGTAGCTATATGTCGACAACAACTTTTTGGTACGCATACCAGTATGCCAACCTTAAAAATTCCGTGAACTCGTGAACTCATAACGATATGCAAACCAGTATGTGTACTGAAAAAGAACTGGGGATTTTGGGGCCGGTGTGGTGTCCAAACCCGGTAGGTACACATACCGGAAAATTTATGTATGTTTCAGAACTCTAATTTGTCTTAAGGGTACTCACACCTGGTATGTGTACCGGCTAACCATTCATGAACTTACCATGATAAATATGTTCACGAACAAGGTTTAGGTATACGTACTTTCCTTGTCGATTAATTTCAAATGCACATAAAATTATTTTTGTGAGATAATTAGCATTTGAACAATCTCTAAAACACTATGGACATATTTGATCACATGATTAAAGTCTTAAGTGTTATATGAAAATGCTCAAGCTTATAGTTCAGTTGGTTAGTTTCGGCTAACCATTCATGAACATTGTCTTTGTACACGGTTCGGTTACGATTCATCCTAACCAGAGTGTATATCTTGTTATGTTAATTAGATTCAAAGATTCATCTAACGGTGTATATTGTTTGCTTGGTTCCAACGCTATCTTAGCTTAAACCTAAAGCAACCTATGTTTTGAAAGTCTATAAAAGAGGAACCTCAAACAACTGGGATCTTTGAATCCCGACACTACTTTTGTGTGTCCTAGTTGTAAACTAGAGTCGTCTTCTTCCTAAAACCCTTTTAGGGTTTAGCGACTACAAAGACTTCATAGGGATTCGTGAAGCCAGGTTCATCTATTGTTTATCTGATAGCTCGAGTATCCTGATCTTGATCGATTGTTTGGATTCGTCCATCAATTAAGATAGATTAAAATCATCAAAGTTCTCCTCGTCTCAGACTTTGTTGATTCCACAAGTTTAATACTTGCGAGGTGAATAATAATCTAGGCTGCTCTTCGGGAAGCATAAGTCCGGATTTTGAGGTTAGCTAGACTTTGTCTATTGCTATCGATTTCCAGTCTCACCTTGATCTACGATCAAAAAGGAAATCACACAAATAGGCTTATCCGTGGGAGGCAGATTGGTTTAAAGTCTTCAATTGAGTTGAAGCAACTCTTAGGCTGTAAAGGACGTCAGCTAAGGGAATCATTTGCGCAGAGTCCTGCTTGGATTCAAGAGGCGTAAGGAGCACGACTGTAATTGAATTGCTGTGAGGGTTTAATTCGGTCTCAACTACATTCCAGTCTGAAGTTAATTTGTGGTAGGCTAGTGTCTGTAGCGGCTTAATATAGTTTGGTGTTCAATCTGGACTAGGTCTTAGGGTTTTTCTGCATTTGCGGTTTCCTCGTTAACAAAATTTCTGGTGTTTGTGTTATTTTTTTTCCGCATTATACTGTTTATCTTTATAATTGAAATATCACAGGTTGTACGTAAATCAATCAAAGTAGATACATCCATCATTGTTTGTTGGATACGACTTGATTGATTACTTGGAAATTGATCTTTGGAAGCCCAAGTATTCTCACACGCGAATTAGGTTCACGGACTAGTCTCTGTAAACTTTCTGATTGTGAGAGAAAGAGATATAACTCTAGATATTATTCCTTGATTGAGATTCATTAAGTTAAACTCTCGGAATTGTGTTTAAGTTTGTCCAAACAAGTTGCCTAAGAAAAAGTTGGTGGTGTATTTTGGTACCCCAAGTGTTTTCAATTGGTATCAGAGCAGGCAAACACGGAAAACCTAATTAGTTTGTCTTTGGTTGATCCTAAAAGTAAATCCTCATGGGATACTACTTTGGGAATTTTTTTTTGTTGACCTGTAATGTACACCAGATATCCTTAAACATTCTTCAGAGTTTGTTTTCCTCGATACCTTTTGTCTCACAGGATGCTCTCGATTCATTCAAGATTCCTAATATCTTGGTTGATAGTAAAGAATCGATAGGAAAAAAGAAAAAAATCCTTCACCAAGGTTAAAAACAAGAAACGTCTTATTAAGAGTAATAAGCTATGTTGTCTTAAAAGATTGTTACTTAGTCTTTTTAAGGAATGCGACAAAGAGGGGTTTATATACGAAGATCTCTGTATAGCTTTTGAAAAATCTTTTAAAATCTTGGAACACCTTGGGTTGATTTTGAGAAAGGTTAAGTCCGTGCAATATTTTGACACTGATAAAAATTTCTTTCGGTGTGGAGTATTCGGACATGTCAAAAAATCTTGCATGTTTATTGCAATGATACGGACTGCTCCTGATGATTACGGAAGACCATCTCGTGATCACAACAAGAAGGAAGAAACAGAACCGGAAGACTGTCACGCCAGAATGGTTTGTGAGCATCTTGCTCATCCAACCCCTTTTTAACAAGATATTCGCATCACCCCATCATGTATTCATTTCTTGAGATGTGGCAAGCAACTGTAAAGATTTGTTTCTGTTTGTAGTTTAAGTTCCATGATATATCTATCAATTTTTTGAGATCCTGATTATTTGGTAATTAATCTCTGGATAAAGGAAGGTTATTTGAAGTCAATCTTGATCGAAGTAAAACATCACATATTGTTGAGCTGGCTCCAATTTTGGTGTTATAAGATTAAAAAAAAAAAAACAGTACTTCTAATCCTTTAAATATCAATATCTCTTGTGCTATGAAACTCTTTCATTGAGCTAAAAATAAGATTAATTATCTTATTATAGTGATATTTTTTGACAATTATTAGATTTTGTCTGGAAATCTTAATTTGGTATGATTTGTTTTTGTTTAGTTATCTTCAATTCATGGGTTTTCGTACGCGAAGCGGTAAAATCCCATTAAGGTGTATTTAAAAGGGTACGCGTACTCCTCTTCCCTTTCATCTTCCTTACGGTCATGAACGGGAATCGAGTTTGAGTTAGGGTTTTCGAACCGGTGCGATGTCATCTTGAATTGAAGGTTGTTTCTTCATAATTTTTGTCTTCCCTTCTTAAAGCAAAAAGGGTTTTCAAAGAAGGAGTCTCAATTTAACAATCATCTACAGAGGAGTCCTCCAAGTAAGATCGATCCTTTCTTTCTACTTTGAATTTACTATAATTGACAAGTATGGGAAGAAATAAAGGTGTTAGTAAAAAACCTAAGGATACCTATGAACTCGATCTCAAAGAAAAGGAGGAACCTAGAATCATCTTTGTTAATAAAGATTATTATGAAACCTATAAGAAAATTTCTACTAGAGAATTTATTCTGGAAAAGAAATTGGAATGTTCCGTGTAGTGATTTAGCTTGCTTTGCTAAGTACAATCTTGGTAATATCTTTAATGGGTTTGGTGAAGGTTTTGACTCTTTTACAAGAGTATTTTATGCTAACATTTTTAATGTTGATCTTGAGAAGTTGTGCTTTATGACCATGATTGGAAGAGACAAGATTAAGGTGGATCGAGAATTGATTTCACAACTCACTAATCTTCACATGGGTGATTTTTGTTTTCCTAGACCAAAGGGAGAAAAACCCATGTCTCTTCTCCTTTGTGGAAAAAGTTTTGGTTGGAAAGATGGAAAGTTTCCTACCGAAGAGCTAGGCATGGCTTTCAAGGTCTTTGGAAAGTTTGGAATTCCAAACAATTGTCCCTCCACAGTAGAAGATGCTCGTCGGAGTCGTGACTTTGTGGAGTTGGTTTATTTTCTTGAAATGGGTACTAAAGGTCTTGACATTTGTGGATGGATTATTCAACAAATGGAAACAATGATGTCACCCAACAAGAAATTGGGTTTTCCTTGCTTTATCGAACGCATATGTGGAGAATTCTTCATTGGTCCAATTGGAAACTCTATTGGAACTCCTAATTTGGTTCGTGGAAGTACATTCAAACGTATGAGAACGAACGAGAACAAAAGAAAAAGAGCATCTATTTCACCTCTTGACGGTCTTTGTGATCTAACAACCTTGAGTCTTCTTCAAAAAGTTCACAAAGATGTTTGTAAGATCAAATCCAAGGTAAAAGGTATGCAAAAAAAACTACGTGTGCTTGAAAAAGCGGGGGTCTAACAACCGCACCCAATATTTCGTTCGGCAATCTGAATAGACAAACTCCAATATACTTTCAAGAGAATCAACTAGACAGTCAGACTCAATCTAGAGAAAAGTATATCAAAGAGTTTATATCTCTGTTCCACAATGTAATCAGCAAATCAAACAGATATAAATCTGCGAGCCTGATTATTATGTGAAATAACTTGGACGGTATCACAAACCAATATCCAAGTGTCAATCAATTCAATCAACAACCCAAAGGTCGGATTCAAGAACTGATTGAACTTAACGCACAACCTGTGATATTTCTATTATATAACAAAATATAATACGGAAAAGAAATAACACAGACACCAGAATTTTGTTAATGAGGAAAACCGCAAATGCAGAAAACCCCCAGGACCTAGTCCATATTTGAACACCACACTGTATTAAGCCGTTACAGACACTAGCCTACTACCAATGAACTTCGGACTGTAATGTAGTTGATCCCTAATCAATCTCACACTGATCAAGGTACAGTTGCTCTCCTTACATCTCTGAACCCCATCAGGATTCTACGCACTTGATTCCCTTAGCTGATCTCACCCACAACCAAGAGTTGCTACGACCCAAAGTCGAAGACTTGATAAACAAATCTGTCTCACACAGAAAAGTCTATTGGAAAAGATAAATCTGTCTCCCACAGAAATACCTACGAGTTTTGTTCCATCTTTTGATAAATAAAGGTGCACATGAACCAATTGATAAACCAGACTTATATTCCCGGAGAACAGCCTAGTATTATCAATCACCTCACAATAATCTTAATCGTATAGAAGCGAAACAAGATATTATGGATTCACAAACGATGAGACGAAGATGTTTGTGACTACTTTTAATCTTACCTATCGGAGATAAATCTCAAGCAAATCTTAGCAAAGATAATACTCAATCACGATAGTAAGATCAGAACACGCAACTACAGAGAAAATAGTTGGGCATGACTTCATAATCCCATTGAAGTCTTTAAGTCGTTAACCTACAAGGTTTCGTGAAAAACCTAAGGTTAACGGAGAATCGACTCTAGTCGCAACTAGTATCACACATGAGGTGTGGGGATTAGGTTTCCCAGTTGCTAGAGTTCTCCCTTATATAGTTTTCAAATCAGGGTTTGCAATCTAAGTTACCTTGGTAACAAAGCATTCAATATTCACCGTTAGATGAAAACCTGATTAGATCCAAGCTAATATCTTTCAACCGTTAGATTGAACTTAGCTTGTTATACACAAATGAAATGTACCTTCATTTAGGTTTGAGTAACCGTACCTAAACGTGTACACTAGGTTGGCTTAATAGTAGTTAACCGAGGTTAGCTATATGAACACTCTCATATCAACCTTATTCATCTTAACCACAACTAGTTCAAATGACTCAACTGAAACTAGTTATAGAGTTGTTCAATTGTTATATTCTCATATAAGTATACAAGAACACAATTGAAGCAAAATCGGTTTGATTCACTCGAATCAATTCATGAACATTATAACCACGGTTTGCAAAGATTGCATTCCTTATTATATAAATGTATTAGTTCATGAGCAAACCGATTATAGAACTTTAACCACTCAAGTATGCAAACGGGTACGCATACTTAAGTAGCCGGTCTGAGTTTGGGTTCGCCAGTATGCAAATGGGTACGCATACTTCCAAACACAGCAGAAAATTCCCGAACCCAAACCCTTCGCCAGTACGCGTACGGGTATGTGTACTTAGGTACTCGGAATTCCACAACTAACAGGTACGCATACGGGTATGCATAATATAGTTCCGGTCATGGATCACATACATGCAAGAATGCATACTATGTTCATAATCCAATGATAGTTAAGTGTTCTAAACTCTATTTCAATCATTGAAACTTTCTTAGAGGATGACAATAGCTGTTTTCACGAACTATTAGCATCAAAAGCAATTTTCAAGTTATTGAAATAATCATAACGAAACGTTACAAGTCTACACCAAATGATTGTATCACACAAACCATGTAAGATGTTACTCGGTGATTTTCACATGATCATCTTTTGACTTTCGTCAAGAATATAAGATGAACTTAGTTGAAGCGAAAGCTTACCAACACATATTTCGAGAAATATGTAAGCTAGTTAAACTCAGCTCGAAATCTCAAATGTGCATAATCGAATACTATATAGTAATAAGACTTTTGTCTCAATATAGGAGATAAAGTAGAAATAGACTTTCCAAGTGATAGATGAGTTTTAGTCTCCACATACCTTTTGTTGATGAAGTTCCACAAGCTCTCCTTAGTAGTTCTTCGTCTTCAATTGATGAAACCGTGAAGTCTAATGCTCAACTACACAATCTATCCTAGTCCGAGACATCACTATAAGTAGACTATAAATCAAGACTTATAGTTTTGATCACTAACATTGACAAACAAGCTTGAGATAGCAACGCTTGCGAGTTCGACCGAGCAGTGCTCTAACAATCTTCCCCTTCGTCAATTTTAGTGATAAAACTATCAATACATATGGATTACAAAATAAATAAACTTTGTAACTTCTCATCCAAATGCTTGATCTCCTTGGTTCTTCAACATCTCTCGAAATCTTTGTCACTTTCAAGTACTCCAATGATTCTGAATGTGTTCAACTCAGCATCATAGTTGTTGAAGATCCGTAGCTATAACAATGAGAAAACTGTTGCTCTCAATCATTGTTATACAGTGTCATAGTATTATTACACAGCATCAAAGTCCAATTGTATCACAACTTTGACAAAAATACTATGGTGATATGTATCACTCCCCCTTAGTCAATACTTCATCTCAGAATGAAAACCACCCCCCCCTTACATAATGATCCGTAAACCATATGTATTTGTAGTGTGAACTACACATTAAATCTCCCCCTTTTTGTCAATATAAATTGGCAAAGGTACGAAAACTAGTGGGATCCTCATGAAATTTTCATAGAGATACTTCATGACCAGAAGAGAATAACATACCAACTTGCTTCGATGATTTCACATAGTCGAAACTTAGTGTATTCATCAAGGAGTTTATAAAGATACAAGAAAACTCCTACTATATTCCACAGCCGCACTCCCCACAAAGATTTGGCAATTAAGCACAAGTTAAATTAAGAACTCTCCCCCATAAAAATGTCATTCCCGAAAGAACAACAAGAGCGACCTTACTTTTACAAGAAAATAAGTATTTCTTTGGACATTAACAAATCACATAAAACATGAATTTGTATCCAAAAATCTCAATTGAAATAACCACAAGGAAAATGATCAATTCAATTGGCCATGCTCAACATAAGAAAACTTACAGAGCCGTACAGTACATACACAAAGATGTGGATCAGGGAAAGAACAATATTGCGGAATAATCAAAGATTCATTCTATTTTTCATCACTATTTGCACAATGACATATAATAGACTTAATCTTTGTAAACAAAAGTTCATCCTATCTCCATCAATATTTGCATAATGACATCATAAAGTTCATTCTATCTTTTATCAATATTTTCATACCGACATATAATAGAGTTAACTTTTGAGCAAATATGGGACAGTCAAGGTTCACAGACGTAAACAACATATCCCATAACAATTTGCAATATATAAAACCATAGAGATTAATACTACAAAAATCATCTTCCAAATAACTTAGAATTTAAATAAATAAATCTAAAAACATTGCAAGATGAAAACGTTGGAAATAGCTATGTTTACTCACAATAATGGATATTCCAAACCCTAGTTATCCTTCTTAAAAACACAAGAATAAATTCTCATAAGAAGTTTCCTAGACATTGAGACCTCTGAAGATTCTTTATCGTCCCCGAACTCATTGTCATCAACAACCATAGGAACATAAGGTTCATGAAGAAAGGAGTCAATTCCAACAAACCTTTTAAACTGATGCCGAACCAAGGTAGTCTGAATTTCAAGAGTTCTCAAAGCAATAGCCTTTATTTGCTGAATCTCCTTCCTTGTTTCCTTCAACTCTTCAAGAACACCAAAAAACTTCTGAGAATTTGAAGGAACAACTCTTGGCTTCCTCACATTCCTTCTTTTTCTTTTCAAAGTTGGAGGTAACGAAGATTTATCTTTTTTCTTCATGATTGATGGCTTAACAATCATATTAACATCTTTTCTATCAGAAGACATAATACTTGGAGTATCCATACGTACGGAATTGTGAGAGGAAATCACAAGATAATCTCAACAAGCAGTCTTATGATAAAAAGAGTTTCAAGAAGAGGAAAATGAATGTAGGGTTACAGAACCTTTAAACACACAAGTTCACGCACGCACAACTCTCAACCCTAAAAAGGGTAGAATTGTTGAGAATAACCCTCTTTTATTGATTAAACAGGGAAGTCCCTTCCGATATCAATTAGATATGGAAAGATGAACGAATTCCAGACTTGCAAAGCATAACAAAACTAAAAAGAGAAAAACAAAACAATCTAAAGCAATTGTCTTTTCCTAAAGCCTAAGGTGTGCACAGTCTTGTCTCTTTTGATTAGGCACATGAGACAAGATGCACCAACCAACACAATCAAGTTGTGATGGGATGAATAATGATCTGTCCACCATAACCTTTTTGAAAGGAATTCATAGAACCCTGTTTCATAGAATGTTTAGACCATAATTTTTTCTCTAATGATCTAGTCTTTTCTTTGGAAACTAACTTCTTCGAAGAATAGATGAGTTTACATACCTCAAATGATTTTTGAACAAGTTTGAGCTTGTATGCTAATTTATTCGCTCTTCGTTGAAGTTTGTTGACGTATCTTATTTTGTGTTTGTACTTGAAACACTTTGAGAGTTCATGACCTTTGAGAGAACAATAAGAACATGTCAACATGGAAGATGGTTCAGACGCCAGAGAAGTGTAAGCAGCTAGACACATAGTGGAACCTGAAAAATCAGATAGAGAGTTTCCAGCAGATAAATCAATTTTCTCTTCCAGAACGGTTGAGGTTTCTTCTGAAAGAATATCAAGATTGATGTATGTTTTGCTACAATTATCAAAATTAATACTTTCACAAAGAAGTGCAACACTTAACTTTTCGTCCTCATTTGAATCATAGTGATCAGACATTTCATCAAGAGTTGCAACAAGACTTTTGTTCCCAGTGTATTTTCTACGATTCAGACACTCATTTGAAAAATGACCAAATCCTTTACACTTAAAGCACTGTGGCATATCTTCGTCATAAGTTTCGTCAACATCCCTGTTTTTAGGAGGAACATGATTATGAGGTTTAACAGATAACTTAGGTTTGTCTCTGGAGAAACGTTTACTTCTCTTCAAAAGAAGATCTCTACACTTTCTTGTGATAAAGGAGATTGACTTGTCAAGATCTTCATCTGATGAATCAGTCTCAGAAATATCATCTTCAGAGACACAAACACTTTTACTTTTGTCAAGTAATTTAGTGTTCTTTTGTGCTTTGAAGGCAACATCCTTTCCAGATTTGAATGTATGCTCATGATCAAAGATCTTTAACTTCCCAACCAGAGAATTTCTGGAAAGAGTTGCAAGGTTATTTCCCTCAACGATGGCATGTTTCTTAGAATCGTATCTAGATGGCAGCGCTCTGAGAATTTTCATCACAATGTCCTTTTCAGGAATAGTCTTACCCAATGCAAAAGATGCATTAACAATTTCAGACATTTTGTGATTAAACCCATCAAATGAATCTTCATCTGCCATACAAAGGTTTTCCCAATCATAATTTAGGTTTTGAATCCTAGCTTCTTTTTCACAGGTATTCCCTTCAAATAAGGTTTCTAAGATATCCCAAGCATCTTTAGACTTCGTGCAAGTAGTCACATGATGCTGGAGATCTGGGGTAATGGCATGGATGATAGCATTTAACCCGTCAGAATTTTTCTTTGCAGCAAGAACTTCCAAAGGATCATACTCACCAATATCCTTTGGAGTAGTTACACCATTCACTGTAACTAAGGGAGGATCATAGCCATTAACAACCCTAACCCATGATTGAAAATCACGCGCTTGAAGAAAGGCACGATAGCAATTTTCCACCATAAGTAATTCGAGCCATCGAAGACTGGTGGTACGTTTATAGAGATAACACTTATGTCCATATTCAGATCACTACAAACACAGACTTATGAGGTATTAAATGTGATTGCCTGCTCTGATACCAATTGAAAAAGCGGAGGTCTAACAACCACACCCAATATTTCGTTCGGCAATCTGAATAGACAAACTCCAATATACTTTCAAGAGAATCAACTAGACAGTCAGGCTCAATCTAGAGAAAAGTATATCAAAGAGTTTATATCTCTGTTTCACAATGTAATCAACAAATCAACAGATAAAAATCTGCGAGCCTGATTATTATGTGAAATAACTTGGACGGTATCACAAACCAATATCTAAGTGTCAATAAACAACCCAAATGACAGATTCAAGAACTAATTGAACTTAACGCACAACCTGTGATATTTCTATTATATAACAAAATATAATGCGGAAAAGAAATAACACAGACACCGGAATTTTGTTAACGAGGAAAACCGCAAATGCAGAAAAACCCAAGGACCTAGTCCAGATTTGAACACCACACTGTATTAAGCCGCTACAGACACTAGCCTACTACCAATGAACTTCGGACTGGAATGTAGTTGAGCCCTAATCAATCTCACACTAATCAAGGTACAGTTGCGCTCCTTACGTCTCTGAACCCTATCAGGATTCTACGCACTTGATTCCCTTAGCTGATCTCACCCACAACCAAAAGTTGCTACGACTCAAAGTCAAAGACTTGATAAACAAATCTGTCTCACACAGAAAAGTCTATTGGAATAGATAAATCTGTCTCCCACAGAAATACCTACGAGTTTTGTTCCGTTTTTTGATAAATCAAGGTGTACAGGAACCAATTGATAAACGGACTTATATTCCCGAAGAACAACCTAGTATTATCAATCACCTCACAATAATCTTAATTGTATGGTAGCGAAACAAGATATCATGGAATCACAAACGATGAGACAAAGATGTTTGTGACTACTTTTAATCTTACCTATCGGAGATAAATCTCAAGCAAATCTTAGCAAAGATAATACTTAATCCCGATAGTAAGATCAGAACACGCAACTACAGAGAAAATAGTTGGGTCTGACTTCACAATCCCATTGAAGTCTTTAAGTCGTTAACCTACAAGGTTTCGTGAAAAACCTAAGGTTTAAGGAGAATCGACTCTAGTCGCAACTAGTATCACACAGGAGGTGTGGGGATTAGGTTTCCCAGTTGCTAGAGTTCTCCCTTATATAGTTTTCAAATCAGGGTTTGCAATCTAAGTTACCTTGGTAACAAAGCATTCAATATTCACCGTTAGATGAAAACCTGATTAGATCCAAGCTAATATCTTTCAACCGTTAGATTGAACTTAGCTTGTTATACACAAATAAAATTTACCTTCATTTAGGTTTGAGTAACCGTACCTAAACGTGTACACTAGGTTGGCTTAATAGTAGTTAACCGAGGTTAGCTATATGAACACTCTCATATCAACCTTATTCATCTTAACCACAACTAGTTCAAATGACTCAAATGAAACTAGTTATAGAGTTGTTCAATTGTTATATTCTCATATAAGTATACAAGAACACATTGAAGCAAAATCGGTTTGATTCACTCGAATCATTCATGAACATTATAGCCACGGTTTGCAAAAGATTGCATTCCTTATTATATAAATATATTAGTTCATGAGCAAACCGATTTTAGAACTTTAACCACTCAAGTATGCAAACGGGTACGCATACTTAAGTAGCCGGTCTGAGTTTGGGTTCGCCAGTATGCAAACGGGTACGCATACTTCCAAACACAACAGAAATTCCCAGACCCAAACCCTTTGCCAGTACGCGTACGGGTATGTGTACTTAGGTACTCGGAATTCCACAACTAATAGGTACGCATACGGGTATGCAAATTATAGTTCCGGTCATGGATCATATACATGCCAGAATGCATACTATGTTCATAATCCAATGATGGTTAAGTGTTCTAGACTCTATTTCAATTATTGAAACTTTCTTAGAGGATGACAATAGCTGTTTTCAAGAACTATTAGCATCAAAGAAATTTTCAAGTTATTGAAATAATCGTAACGAAACATTCCAAGTCTACACCAAATGATTGTATCACACAAACCATGTAAGATGTTACTCGGCGATTTTCACATGATCATCTTTTGACTTTCGTCAAGAATATAAGATGAACTTGGTTGAAGGGAAAGCTTACCAACACATATTTCGAAAAATATGTAAGCAAGTTAAACTCGGCTCGAAATCTCAAATGTGCATAATCGAATACTATATAGTAATACGACTTTTTTCTCAATATAGGAGATAGAGTAAAAATAGACTTTCCAAGTGATAGATGAGTTTTGGTCTCCACATACCTTTTGTTGATGAAGTTCCACAAGATCTCCTTAGTAGTTCTTCGTCTTCAATTGATGAACGCCGTGAAGTCTAATGCTCAACTACACAATCTATCCTAGTCCGAGACATCACTATAAGTAGACTAGAAATCAAGAATTATAGTTTTGATCACTAACATTGACAAACAAGCTTGAGATAGAAATGCTTGCGAGTTCGACCGAGCAGTGCTCTAACAGCACTTGCTACAAAATTTCCCGATATCAAGAACGAAATAGAGAAGATTCATGCTTCAACTATGGGTGATTCCGATGATGAAGATAATGAGTAACCCTTTCATCTTATGCTTCTAGATACTAGGAAACTTCTTATGAGAATTTATTCTTGCTTTTGAGAAGGATAACTAGGGTTTGGTATAACATAAATTGTGATTACACAAGATATTTCCAACGATTTTTATCTTGCGTGTTTTTAAATTTATTTATTTTAATTATAGAGTGTTTGGAAGACGAACTATTAGTATGTAATCATTATTGGTTTAATATATTGCAAAGTCTTATGAGATATATGTGTCCTTTACTTTTTGTAAATTGAACTGATATCTCATATATGCTCAGAATTTAAATCTATTATGTTTTTATAAACTAAAAATAGAACAAACTTTTTGAGAATTTTCTCGCAGTATCGATCTACTTGTGATCACACTGCTGTGTTATTACTGCACTATACACTCCGTACAGTTTTCTTATATTGAGTCATACCGATTAAAATTATCTCCTTATCCGGAACTGGCGTTGAGATTAATTTAAGTCGATGTTCAGGATACAAATCCATGTGATTTGTTAATGTCCGACAAAATCCATCTTTTTACAAACGTAAGGTCACTCATGTTGTTCTCTTGGGAATGACATCAAATGGGGGAGAGTTATTAAATAAACTTGTGCTTAATTGCTATATCTTTGTGGGGTGTGTGACTGTGGAATTTAAAGAGGATGCTTATATCTTAAATCTCCTAGATGACGCTAAGTATTTCATACTATGTGAAATAATCTAAATAAAGTTGATATAAAGAGTTACATTTTAACTATATTATTATGTATTATCTCTATCATCCTTAAATCTTGAAGTATCTTTTTGTTGATATCATTACGATCCCATGATTATCGTACCTAGTAGTTTCGCACTATATACATATGGTTTACAGATCATTATGTAAGAGGGAGTGAGTCAATAATCTATAGGTTTCATCTATTAAGCAAAAGATGTAAGTATTGATTAAGGGGAAGAAATATATCACCGTAGTATTACTTCAAAGTTGTGATACAATTTAGCTTTGGAGAAGATAATAATACTATGTTACTGTATAACGACGATTGAGAATATTTGTTTTCAAAGTTGTTATGGCTACGGATACGGATCTTCAACAACAACGATGCTGAGTTGAACACGTTCAGAATCATTGCAACTTGAAGTAACGAAGAATTCAAGGAGTTGAAGAAACCAAGGAAATCAAGGCATGATGGATTCAAGGAGTTTTTGAAGATTTTTTATTTATCCATATGTATTGATAGTTTTGTCACTAAAATTGACAAATGGGGAGATTGTTAGATCATTTCTCGGTCGAACTCACAAGTGTTGCTATCTCAAGCTTGTTGTCAAATTTAGTTGTCAAAACTATATCTTGATTTCTAGTCTACAATTAGTTAAGTCTCGGACTAGGATAGAAGTGTAGTTGAGAAACGGACATCATGACAGTCATCATTGTGTTCAATCGTTTGAAGGCGAATATCAACTGAAGCTTTTGGAGAACTTCTTTCAACAAAAGTTAAGTGAAAACTGAACCATGTATTTCTCAAGTTATATTCATCTTTCTATCTATGAGACGTTATCGCGTAACTAATTGGACTATCGTAAGCATATCAAGAATTTCGAGTCAAGTTCATATTGTAATTAGTCCTCGAAATATATATGACTAAGCTTAATGAACATTTGTTCATACTTGATGAATTTTGATTAAGGACAATTTATTGTTCGTAATCTAAATTATGATTCAAGACTATAAATCGAAAATAGTCTGGAACAATGATATTTGTCATTGATGTTATTTGGGAATGTTTCGAATTGATCTAGAGAGAAATATAGAACTACTCTTATTTTCGGATACAAGACAATATGCATACCAGTCTTACAAACTGGGAAAAATGTTATAGGTCCAGAACCGTAGTACATGTACCGAAGTAGCTATATGTCGACAACAACTTTTTGGTACGCATACCAGTATGCATACCTTAAAAAGTATGTGAACTCGGAACGGTACGCAAACCAGTACGCGTACTAAAAAAGAACTGTCAGTTTTGGAACCGGTGTGGTATCCACACCCGATACACATACCAAAAAAGTTCTGTATGTTCCGGAACTCTAATTTGTCTTAAGGATACACGTACCATGAAAAATATGTTTACGAAAAGGGTTTAAGTATACATACTTGCCTTGTCGATTAATTTCAAATGCACATAAAATTATTTATGTGAGATAATTAGCATTTGAACAATCTCTAAAAACACTATAGACATATTTGATCACATGATTAAAGTCTTAAGTGTTATATGAAAGTGCTCAAGCTTATAGTTCAGTTGGTTAGTTTCGGCTAAACATTCATGAACGTTTTCATTGTACACGGTTCGGTTACGGTTCATCCTAACCAGAGTGTATATCTTGTTATGTTAATTAGATTCAAAGATTCATCTAACAGTGGATATTGTTTGCTTGGTTCCAAAGCTATCTTAGCTTAAACCTAAAGCAACCTATGCTTTGAAAGTCTATAAAATGGGAACCTCAAACAACTGGGATCTTTGAATCCCGACACTATTTTAGTGTGTCCTAGTTGTAAACTAGAATCGTCCTCTTCCTAAAACCTTTTTAGGGTTTAGCGAATACAAAGACTTCATAAGGATTTTTGAAGCTAGGTCCATCTATTGTTTATCTGGTAGCTCGAGTATCCTGATATTGATCGATTGTTGAGCTTGGTCCATCAATCAAGATAGACAGAAATCATCAAAGTTCTCTTCGTCTCAGACTTTGTTGATTCTAAAAGTTTAATATTTGTGAGGTGAATAATAATCTAGGCTGCTCTTTGATAGGTTTCTAGAACACCCAATTTTGATGACGATTTCTTACACTTTTCTTATTAGTTCTTTTGGAATTTTGTATATTACGCATCTTTTCTATGTTTTTAGGTACAAAGGCTTGAAGTTGCGAAAAGGAAGGAAAAGCGACACTAATTTTATTTTCTCTTAAATATTTTATATCAGGAAAATTCCCAAGACATATACCCATCATAGTTTCAATTTGGAACTTGTGTGGCGGTCATGTGGCCATTTCATGGAGCGCATTTTATATATAAAAAAAAAGAAACAAAAGAAACAAGAAAAAAAATAATGATTCACAGCTGTGAGTGCATGTCACACAAGGGAACTACACATGTGTGCTGGTAGAGGAAACAAAGAAATGAGATTTAGGTTTCTTGTCTTTGTTACAAGCAGAGAAGAAAAATTAGGTCTCAATAGAAACCAAAGTTCCCAGCAAATGAAGATTCATTTTCTGCTTCAATTCACAACCAGTTCTCGAGTATCTGTGGCAGTTTTTGACAGAGAAGCTGAAGCAAGAACAGAATTTGAAATTCAGTAACTAATGGTAGAGATTAAGGATGGTTCTGA